>VZQC01011452.1:0-111228 GCA_009823505.1 Rhizomys pruinosus
GCAGATCTTTGTGAGTTCAAGGCTAGCCTGGTCTACAGAGTGAGTTCCAGGACAGCTGGGGCTACAGGGAGACCCTGTCTCAAAAACACACACACACAAAAACCCTATAGACAATCAATAGATGCTAAGGAAGGGAGAATCAGTTTATATGTGTATATATGTATATTACTAATCAAATACATGTATATTATTAATCAAAGAAAAGAACTAGAACTTGAGAGGAGAGGGGGAATGTGGGAAGAGTTGTGTGTCACCGGGAGGAGCAGAATGATGCAAATACAGTACTTAGGTATGAAATTCTCAAAAATTATTTTAAAAACATCAGCAAATTATTCAAAGAAAAGATCTCAAGAAACCAAAGAGTCATTCACTATATCTGCAGATTTTTAGGTTGAGTAACTATTTGTCTCTCAATTTAGCTTAACACAGAGATGTGCTTATAAGACTAGATTCTTATTCCCTGGTGGAGGTATAGACAGCAGTGCAGAGTGGGTCCACAAATTGCATGACAGATGGTTTTAGCCTGAGTCTTAATGAGGTTGCTGAACTGGACAGGAGGATCATAGATGATGGGCAGGTGCAGGGGATATCCCCCACCTAACAGAAATAATTCAAGCAAAAATTGAGTTTCATTTTCTGTGATGCTAGAGCAAATAGCACAAAACCAAGTGTTTTGCATGATAATCTTGATTTGCTGTTTACATTAAGTTTATAATCACATATTAGGTCAAGTTTACAATGTATGCTAATTAGAGCTAATTGTAAAGTTACTGTTTCATCCAAAGGACAAATCTTAATTGACTACTTTCTGAACTTCATAAAGTTTTCATTTTATGGATCATAAAGAGCAAAATATTGGCAATCTCATATAAGTTCTGTCCTTGACCTTGAAGATCTAGAAATCAAGCAAAACAGCTTACCTTTTAGAGCATGTCTTGAGATTCTGCACAGATTTAATATAATGAAATAACATAAAAGTGCCAATAGAGAAAGTTAGCAATTACAACCACAGTAATAAGAGTAAAGAAAGTAGCCTTTTACAGCTCCAAGAGCTATTACATCCCTTGAACTAATCTTAATTGATATCAAATTATATATTATCATGCTTCATTGCTTTTAGAGATATTGAACTTTAAAATCAGAAATTTTTGAGACTAGTATCTACTCTTTTTTTTTTTTTTTTTTTTTGAGACTGTGTCTCCCATAGCCCCAGCCTGGCCTGGAACTCTACTACCAGTAGACCAGGCTTGTCCTTAAACTACAGACAATTTGCATGCCTGATGCCTCTATACGTCCGGACATTAAAGGCAGTTCTTCAGGTGCCATGTGGGCTGCCTGGGGATTCAATACCGGGTCATCTGCAAGGAGGAAGTAGCACTCTTAACCACTGAGCCATATCTCCAGCCCCGACTAGTACCTACTCTTTAGTGACTCAGTTTTATTTTACTTTAGCCAAAGGGAAGAAAAACGGCACATTTTGGCATGTCTGTTAAATGTCACAGTTTCTGTTAATGGCTTTCACAAAAGTTGACTTTTTAATTCTAGAGTTATTTTTTTATCATCTCATGAAAAACTGAGGCTCCAAGAAAGACATTCTTTCAACAAATATTTACAATATTCCAGGCCCTATTGTGCATATAAAATTGTAGTAGGAAATGGCTTCTAGTTGTCCTTAAGTGCATATTAATTGATGGGAATTTAATTGTTTAAGGTCAGCCCTGGAACTGAAAGTAAACCCACCAAGCTTATAATTCCCATTTTGCTCTCATTGTGCATGCTGGATATGAAAAAGTATACTTAGAACTTTTCAGTTCACTTTGCTGGCATTTCACTCTGTGAACTTTGCCCAGCATGGGGAAGAAAAGTAATGTGTCAAGCATTCTATTATGATATTTAAAGAGTCATTAAATTCATGGATGCTGTCAGATCTTTTGCTATTTAGGTGGTTATCATATCAAGAACACCTTATTTTAATGATGAATTATAAAACAAAGTTTATTTTCCTGATAAATTAATATATGAAAAGCCTTTAACTTCTGTACATAAAATACATTGTTTTCATTTCATTATCTGTCTTATGACCTTAATTCAAGACAGGAATGAATAAATATAAACATCTAGTTTGAAATATAATTTAAACTTAACAGAACTTTTAGTTTAAAAAAACCCATATAGAACTTTTTATAAGCTAGGGCAGCTCAGACGGTTTTAATAAAATGACTAATAAATCACAGTAGATGAAGTGAAGTGAAGTTGAAGCTTGGTTGTAGGTCTCCTGAGCCCCATTTCAGGGTTCATTTATTGGCCCCTGATCTAACTAGAGAAATAGCAGTAATATGGGGGAAACACCTGTTCTAGATCTTCCTACCCCACCTGCTCTGGTAGGTCATGCTAGGCTACCCTGCTACTTAGACTTCTGAGAATTCAGAGGCCTACTCATGGAGGGTTTCACTCCATATCTTGCATCCTAACTTTTGGCTCACTCCTTTGATGAGATGGCGTCAAGACGTGCATGTTCTGTCTGTGTGGAAGTAGAAGACAGCGTCATCAATAAATTTCCCTAGGTCATGTTGAGCCACCAGCTTTAGCTCCTTTGGTAGAAGATGACAAGGTTTAATAGCATCCTGAAATACCATATGAAGCAGAATGGGGTCAAAAACAACTATGTGCCTGAGCACAGAACTCAATAGTGTTATCAAATAAAGTAGAAGCAAATCTCTGTTTTAAAAAATTATTTTATTGAGTTCTATGGATGTAATATAATAATAGATCTTAATAAATTTAGACACCTTAGATTCCACTCCCTCATAGACCTAGTCTACCCAGATTATGCGTTCTGTCATAAATGTTAAGTCCTGTCTGGTCAGGCAATTTGGTCGCCAGTATGTCCTCAGTGCAAGTTCAGCCCACTGGAGTCTAAGAGTCTGTCTTGAGTCATCTCCTTAAAGAAGCTCCTACTCGCCTCAGCTGCAGTCATCTGTTGCTAATAGTTCTTCAGCTATGGTTGGTCCCTGCTGCCCATTTTCCTCATTCTATGCTGGGGTTTCAACTGAGTTAGCCAGGCTTTTCCACACACTGGCACCATTGCTGCAAATTCACACGAGCCAAGTTCAAGCAGTGGCCTGAATTGCCTCTGTTTCTTAATGCTCTGCACCAAGCCTGGCTCTTCACAGTAGTTTCTGCCTCATCTTCCCACATGGTCCCTGAGCCTTGCGGTTTAATAAAGGGCCCTATCAGTGATACCCACTCTGCAATCTGTTTTTTTTTTTAAAGCTTCAGCCAGTTGTGTCCTTCTGTGTCTTCCACTCTGTTGCCATGAAGGAAAGCTTCACTGGTGAGACGAAGAGAATCATTAATGTCTCATCCTACCTCTACTCCCTGTATCCAATAGGCTTTTTAGCTGTAGAAAGTCTTCTGCTGTAGATGGATCAACTGTTAGGGCTGTGCTCCTCTAGACATACTTTTCTGTACATGTAACACTGTAACTTGTAATTACTTCAATTTTTTTGCAAAAAAAAGCTTCTTTGTGAGTGGTGTATGTATGCTTGTCTAATAATATAAGGAATCCATATTTAGCAAACAGTAAGAAATTTCATTTGTCTAGAGATATGACAGAGATTAATAGGGTTTTATCTACGGATTTAATGACTTCTCCAGCAATTTATTTGGCTATATTTACAGCCACCCATAAGTTCTCTCTGTCTTCCACTCTGTTGCATGAGGAAACATTCCTGCGTGTGAGTTGAGGGATGCATTAATAGTCTCTCTACACTCTACTCCCTGTATTCCATAGGCCTTTAGCTGTAGAAGTTCTGCTGTAGATGGATCACTTAGGGCTGTGCATCTCTCAGACATATTTTCCTTGTTAGTACTAACTGTGAACTATGTTATAACATTCATCTTTTGCAAAAAAAAAGCTTCTTTGGCTGAGTTGGTGTCATGGTATGCTGTCTATAATATAGGATCCATATTTACGCAAACAAGTAAGAATTTCAATTTGTCTAGAGATATGACAGAGAAAGGGTTTTTATCTAAGATTATTGACTTCTCCAGCCATGTTCTATTTGGCTATATTTACAGCACCACAAATGAGTCTCCTCACATTGAGTGGGCTTTAAGTCCAATTAAATAGCTTTTTTATTACCTGCTAGATAAAAGTGCCACTGCTGCACCCATAGACATAGTTTTCTGGGCAGCTCATTGTGGTTCACAAGGCTTTAGTGCTGTATATTTGGACCATTGATTGCTTTTCCTCCTTGGCATCTTGCACAGTATCCTCTAGACTATGGGAACTAGTTTTTGGAGAGAAGGCCTCCAGGTCAGTTACTGCTCCTTTGCCCTAAGTCGGTCTGAACATGTGTCGTGTCCTTAGCAACAGGGTCTTACTGTCCAAAGTCCTGGAGGGAAAATCAAGAGTCTAACAATAGTCCTGTGCCATTTTTGGGAATCCATTTGGGCTGTACTGCACCAACAACTTGGCAGGGTGGTTTTCTCTCTGTCAGGCAGCTGTGCTTTTTGTTATATGGCCTTCAGGTGTACACATGTACTCAAGTTCAGATATTGTATCTGAATTTTTCCAGAAGTGAAAGGCCCGCAGTTCAGTTACGTTTCATGAGCCACTGGTTGTTGCGATAAGTCACTGATGTGTTAATGCTCCTAATTACAAATAAGGTAATTAGTAATGGCTTCAAGTGCCTCATGCTGTCTAAAGAACCAGAGTTTACCTATGCTTGGAGGTTTCCGTAAAAAACTGATTTTGATGTGTATCTGTGTGTTTTCACTACAGTTGTGCAGTTCACAGGTGAAGTTAGATCTCTTTCCTTGTACTTAATGTGCAGTGATCACAAAAATAACTTTAAGGAAAAAAACAATAAAATATGTTCATTTGCACATGGTATTTTCTTTCTTTGTTACCACATAGCTTCTTCTTACAGTAAGTCTTGAAGTAAACATCTTGATCTTTTCTGATTTGGGTAAACAGCCACTAATGGATGTATAGTTCCCATTTTTGTATACCAAATGCAAAGCTTTTTTGATGTGTTAAAAGTAACTTCCTTTGTTATTTTCAAGCTCAAATGGGTAACCAAGGGCAGGGACAATAGCCAGTATTATCTGCTGGATCCAAACAGCAGCTTCAAAATAGGGAGCCATTCCTGACTTGGGCTTTTACTTTGGTAGCGTATGATATATAGTAGGGGAAAATCCCTTGTTGTAAGATAAATGATTATACTTTATGTTTCCATTTAACTGGTAGTGGTAGTTAGCCCTCCCCATATGCCCTACTTGCCCTGACCTCTCATTCTTCTCTCCATTTAACTCTTCCTGCTCCGTGACTCCCCTTCCCCTCTTTAAGTCACTTAGTTCAACCTCACCATCCCAGGAAGGCTTTCTCCACCTGCCACACCCATTTTATTCTCTAGCTTCCTGGCTCTATAGATTTTTTTTCAATTGAAATACATACATCTAAGGATTTAAAGCTAGAATCCACATATGTGAGGGAAATGTATGTTTGGCTTTCTGACTCTAGGTTACCTCACTAAAAATGATTTGTGTCCAGTTCCATTCATTTACCTCTGATTTCTTCAATCTTCATTTTTCTGTTTTTTTTCTTTTTTTTCAGAAATGGTATTTCATTAATTTGGTGAAAAAGAGGGAGATTAAGTCACTTTCATCTCATTTCCTTCATCTCTCTCTCAAAATTCTTTCCCTATATTTTTTCCCTAATTCTTTTATATTTGTAAAAAAACCCTTGTATCACCTCCCACCCCAAACTGGTTGAGTGCATTATAAGAATGAATTCAGATGAAAGACATGAAAAAAGTCATCACTTATACTGGGGAATCCAGGTATTTTGTAGGTTATTTGTATAGTAAAATATTTCTACTTGGATCTTTTAAGCTGGAAAGTGGTCACATTAGAGACCTGAGGTTACAAAGGTTACCACAGTATAAAACTGTCTCTCCTCCCAAGACTCCAGGAGAAAGGTGAGCATTTGGGGTGAGGTTCCTTTAGAAGATAGTGGGATGGGGGTGGGGCTAGGGCAAACCCTGGCCCCTTCTGAAGGTGCTGGGGTCTTTCAGAGACAAATGACAAGGAAGTCAACTCCAGTAAGAACAAGCTCATTTCCATTTCCACTCCAAGAATCCAGATCACACACACAAAAGGAGCATGGTCTCCTTGGTTCTGAGATTCTGGTACTCTGATGGTGACCAGGACCACCTGCTTAGAAGCAAACCCAAGAGTTTCAAAGGCAAATCTCACCCATACTCTATATTCTTATTTTTTGCTTTTCTAATTCACATTTTTTTAAGGCTGAAATAATATTACCATGTGTAAATATATCATACTTTCCTTTATCCATTCATCAGTTGATGTACATCAAAGTTGTTTCCATTTCTCTGGCTATTGTGAATAGAGCCAGCAACAAAGATGGATAAACAGATGTCTATGTAAGTAGGATATGGGGACCTTTTGAAGCTACATAGTATATAATATATGCTCAATAGTTATATGCCTGGATCACACCATGGATCAACTTATGCCTTTTAGTTTTAGATTTTAAATAGCTTTAGCTTATTCCAACTTATAGTAACCACTGTGTTTATTCATAAGTGCCTATTTTAGAAACAACTATTACCTTTGGTAATGGGGAAAATTCTCATTGTATTGTCACTCTTCAAAATTAGTGAGTAATTGGATATGTGTGGCTTTATCTGCCAGAAGACTCAGCTCTGGTTATAGCCTAAGCATAAACGACTAAATTATGCAGGATATCATGCTGAGTTAAGGATATCTTTTTGTCCTGACTACTAATGCTAGGCAAGGAACTCCTGAAGGGCAATCTCAGACAAGATCATTTTCAAAAGGCAAAGTTACAACTTCATTAAATTTACACGCACAGCATTTCTAAATTTACATTTACTCAGTAGAGGGTATTTTTTAAATTTTTTCCCAATGCAGGGGCACCCCCCCATACTCCCACACTACTGTGATTATATTTATCCCCAATTTCCATCTGGTGTTCCTTTCTTTCCTTCTCTCTGATCTTTTTCGTATCTAGTCTCCCAGTGACTACACCATTAGGGAAAATAACAGCCCTTCTTCCAGCATTCATTAACAGTATTAACTCCTCAGGAAGGAAGGAATCCTCATGGAACCCTCCTCTATGCATGGTGGAAAGTTGAAGGGGCCCACCTTGTGCAGGTATCTACAGCTGCTGTGTGTTCAATCTATTCATTTTGAGTTTGAATTTTAGTAACTCACTTGCACTGATTTTTTTTAATGGATTCCATGCTATTATCCTCCTAAGTATTATCCATATGAAGTAGATCAGATCCCTACTCTTCCTGGAACTTACATTCTAGAAAGGTCACAGGAAATAACCAATAGATTTGGATTTGAAACAGTGGTAAGTTCTGTAGACAAATGAAAAAATATCATGGGGAAAAAGAGAAAGTTGCAAAGTATTGAGTGGACTATTTGAAGTGGCTGACAGAGAAAAATCCTCACTAAGGAGGTTATATTTACCCAGAGATACTACTAATAATGTGTATGATTGAAGGGGGAAAAGTAAGAAAGAAAAAGTATTCACAGGGAGAATAACCATTGGCCTTAGTTTTGTAAGTAGGATACGTTATCATTTGAGCCGGCAGAGCAGCGATGTTTCTCCTGTTCAAAACTCGTGAGTTGTTTGTAGAGCACGAGTTTGGCTCTTTTTCATGATGTTGGATAGAATGGTGGAAATACCGATCGATGTTGAATCTGTGTGTCATTTTTAGGAAGCTTACATATTTCTCGTTACTTAACAAGAGTTTTGGAGAATTTCAAAAGGAGAACTTATATGGCATACTTTCAGATGGTTTCTGCTGAATGTATTACTGGGGAAAGAAAGAAAAACAAGATTATGGGACTGTTCTCATCAAGGATTTGAATTAATAGTGCATTTTACTAATGTTGGAGAAGTTTAAAGAAAGAGGGAAGTTTGGAGACAATTCAGTAGCTCACTTTTTAACCACTGTGAAGGCAGAACCTTATCTCCAGTATACAAAGTGGAAGGATGAGAGATAAAGTCACTTAAGGATGAAGGAATCAAGAAAGAACTTGAAGCATAAAACTATGTCTTAGGCCATGTGACACACTGACATGAGTAATCCAGGACAAATCAATGAAGAACTATGCAACAGTTCCCTGTGAAGTAGGATGAAAAAGAATAGATACATATTTTCAGTTAGAAGCCACATATTTACTATGTTGAATAGTCTTGAAGAATGAAGATTTAAGGGATAAAATGGAAGTTATTTCGATTCCTGGGAGTAGAACCCTGGGAATGCTAACTGAACTATGATGAAGAGAGCATGACCAGTAACAAACAGTAGAAAATAAGTAAAGGGAAATTTTGAGAAACTTAGATTTCAAGTGAAGTATAGAATGGAGCAGTATTTAAGGAGGCAAGTAGAATTAAAGGAGGCTGACTTTATTTGTACCATAATACACATTATAATGTATGTGTTCACATGTGCATCTAAATAATTTCAAACGTATTCTAATGGATAAGAGTGTGGAATCTAGAAGAGAAATGAAGGCTAGGCTTTGGAAAGCATTAAGGAGTGCAGGCAGTTAAGGGAAGATTTGTGGTAGGAAGATGGAATGGCCCTGAGTGTTTTTTACTTTACGAATGAAATGAGATACAAGCTTATCAAATTAGAATAAAAAAGGGAATGTTTATTGGTCTTTGGGGGAGGTAAGGGTGAAAACACATATAAAGCAGTTGAAGACTGAATTAACTAAAAGAAATATAGTAAACCAGGTAATGAAAAAGATCTATTAGTGATTTCAGGTTAGAAATCCAAGCAGGGCTATTCCACATGGAGAAGTATTTTATATCACCATTTGAAGCCATTATACCAGGGATGTGGATACAGGACAGAGTATTGTTTTACCTACACTAAAGTTTAGCCAGGAAAGTGAAAACCGGAGTTGGTTGAGAGTGCTCTGGAATGATTACAGTAGACTCTGGGCACTAGCTGAGGATACAGGGAAATCAGGGCACCAAAGAAGTAGCCAGTAAAACTTCATGAAAGCAGAGAACTTTAGATTGGGAAAGTACAAGAGTCAGTAGGCTGTGAAGGTAGGACATGGTAGCCAAATTGAGGGAAACCGACCATGAATGGTAATCACAAGATTTCAAGTGTTACCAAGAAAGTTAGGTTTGATGTGTGGTGGAAGAAAAGATTATTAGAGTTGGGAGGCTGGAGAGATGGCTCAGCGGTTAGAGGCACCGACTTCTTTTGGCGGAGGACCTGGGTTCAAATTCCCCCAGGGCACCCACATAGCAGGCTAAGAACGGTTCTTTTAACTCCAGTTCCAGGGGATCTGACACCTCTTCTTACCTCTGTGGCCTTGCAACTGACAAGATGTTCACCAACCTACCTGCAGACAGAACACTCATAACATAAAAAAAATATATTAGAGTTAAAGTGACCAAGGGATACAAATCTTTTGCATGGATGTTGACATCTTTAAAGGTGGTAGGGAGAAAGTTGTTCAGCCAAGTGATAAAAATCCTTAAGACGTTTGGAGAAGTGACACCAAGTGACCATCATAGGAAAAGGATGTAACCTGATCAAGTAATGCTACTTAAGAAATAACAGTGGTAGCAGCAGGTGTAAGACCCAGGTAAAGCGCACAGGCCATGAAGAATCAATGGAGGCAGGAGGAGGCCTCAGCTTAACCGAGCAAGCTGTTGGAGTGGGTGGTGCTCGTCCAAGGAAGTCAGTTTTTCTATTAAGGATGTACTAAGTATAGATTGATCAGTGCTGAATGGACCCATACGCACAGGTTTTACTGGTAATACTATATATATATTATAATATTATAATTATTTAAAAATATTATATACATTTACGGTCATGTAGCTAGTTCCAGGCCAGTTGGAGCTACAAGGAAACCCTGTCTCAAAAATATCTGTTTCTTCAGTAAGAAGGAGTATATCTGTGTATGGAAGATAGGAATCATAAATATAGCCATCCATCTCGTAGACCCTAGTGCTAGAGAGATTATGGAAGAAGAGCAAACCCAGGAAGGCTTGAATGTCATGTTCTTAGCAGATCTAAACTTTTTTTTGTGTGTGTGTCTTTTTGAGACAGGGTCTTCCTGTAGCTCCAGCTATTCTGGAATACACTATGTAGACCAAGCTGGCCTTGAACTCATAAAGATCCACCTGGCTCTGCCTCCAGAGTACTGTGATTAGAAGTGTGCACCACCATGCCCAGCAGAGATCTAAACTTTTACTTAGAGGCAGAAGATATAGGAAGCTGTGAAGATGGTTGCTAATGATTTTTCTCAGTGTGATGAATTGGTTTGTGTTGGCAGTAGAAATTGAAGGGTATTGGGAAGGGAAAGTAGGTTATATTACCAGACATTGTTGCATATGTCTATGTAATACATTATCATTTCCTCAAAGCTTAAGAAGCCTTTGCCTTTTTGTGTCAGTTTTTCTTTTAATGCCTTAGATAGAATCATCCCTATAATTTGGTAATAATTGAGGGATGGGCACTGTATCTATGCTTTTCTAATTCTGAATTTTATTACTCTGCTATGTTAATAAGTAGTAATTTTATTTTGAGACAGGGTCTCCCTATAGCCCCAGCTGGCCTGGAACTAGCTATGTAGACCAGGCTGGCCTTGAACTTATAATCTGCCTGCCCCCACTTCCAAATTGCTGGTATCAAAGGTGTGTGCCACCACACCCAGCCTTCTAAGTAGTTACATTTTATCTAACACTTTAGAAGATCAATAATAAAAGTTAATTTCCATTCTTTTGTATCTTGGGTTTTAAGTATTTGAATATGTTTTTTATTTTGTTCTTATTTTGGGGGGGTTGGGTTAGAAAATTCAAGTTTCTTTTTGATTGTGTCCTCTATCCTCAAAGAAGACCATTACATTTTCATCAAAGCACACACTAACCCCAGTACACTCATAGTAGGAAACTTCAATACCCCACTGAGTCCTTTGGATAGGTCAACAGGACAAAGAATAAACAGAGAGACATCTGAACTGAATGATATGATACACCAAATGGACCTCATAGACCTCTACTGAATATTCCACCCTAATACCAGAGAATACACTTTCTACTCAGCACCCCACAGAACATTCTCCAAAATTGACCACATACTGGGACACAGAAGAAACCTCCACAAATACAAAAAGATTGAAATAATTTCATGCATTCTATCAGACCACAGTGCAATAAAGCTCAANTTTTATACTAACATCAGGTATTATGTTTAATTAAAAAGAGAGAAAAATACTCGGTTTGCCTTACAAATAAAGATTTGGTGCTAGGATCCACAAATGAGGGACACCATACATCATTTATTTCTCTGGGACTGTGTTATTTCATTTAGCAGAATGGCTTCTAGTTCTATCCATTTACCTGCACAGTTCATAATGTCATCTTTCTTTACTGGTGCATAGAATTGCATTGTGTAGATGTACCACATTTTCTTTATCCACTCATTGGTCGAGGGATACTTGTGTTGCTTCCAGCTCTTTGCTACTGTGAAGAGAGCTGCAATATTTCCAATACATTTTTTGTGGCTTTCATGAGTGGAATAATTTCTGTTTTCTTTCTCAGTATGTATATTGTGGCATATAGGAAGTCTAATACTTTTGTGCATTAATTTTGTATACTCTTACTTTGCTGAATGTGTTTATTTGTAGCAAAAGTTCACTGGTGAAGTCTTTAGGGTCTTTTGTGTGTATTATGCCATCTGCAAATATACTTTAGCTTTTTCCTTGCCTATTTGTACCTTTCATTTTCTTATTGCCCTAATAGATTTAAAATGCTATATGGAGAGAGTGGGCATCCTTGCCTTGCTCCTAATTTCAGTACAAATGCTTGGAGTTTTTCTCTATTTACATAATGTTGACTATGGGCTTATTCAATATTGACTTTATTATGTTGAGATATATCCACTCTCTCTAAGAAACTCCATACCTTTTATCTTGAAGGAATACTGGATTTTGTTAAAGAACTTTTCTACATCTAATAAGGTGATAATATGTTTTCTGTACTTGAGTATATTCATGTGATTAATTACATTTATTGATTTATATATGTTGAATTATCCCTGCATCTCTGGGTTGAAGTCAACATGGTCACAGCGGATAATCTTTTGGTTGTGCTCCAACATTTGGTTTGGAAGTATTTTAGTGAGAAGTTTTGCAAACTACGTTCATCAGAGCGATTGGCCTAAAATTTTATTTGTTGGGTCTTTGTCTGATTTCATTATCAGGATAATACTGTTTCCATGAAAAGAATTTGCAAGAGTTTCTTCCTCTGCTATTTTATAAAAAATGATGAATAGTGGTATCAGTTTCTTTGAAGGTCTGGTAAAATTCTGCACTGTATTCCTCTTTCCCTGTGCTTTTTTGTAATTGGGATTTTTTTTTGTAATTGGAAATTTTTTAATTGGTGGTTATATCTCACTGGTTATTATTAATCTATTGAAATTATTTATTTCATCTTGATTTAACTTTACGACATCATATACATCTACAAATCCATCCATTTCTTTCTTTCTTTCTCTCTTTTTTTTTTTTGAGACAAGGTCTCCCTGTAGCCTCAGCTGGCCTGGAACTCTCTCTGTAGACCAGGCTGGTTTTGAACTCAGAGATTCACCTGCCTATGCCTCCAGAGTGCTGGGATTAAAGGCTTGTGCCACTACACCCAGCTGATTTCATTTATATTTTCAAGTTTGTTAGAATATTGATTTTTATTTTATTTTAGTTTTTTGTGCATGAGTGTATTACCTGCATATATGTAAGTGTGCCCATGTTGTGCAATGCTCACAGAGGTCAGAAAAAGGCACTGAATTCCCTTGGAACTGGAGTTACAAGCCATTGTTTGCTGCCACGTGGGTGCTGGGAATCAAACCTGGGTTATCTGCTCTTAATTGCTGAGCCATCTCTCCGGCCCCTGGAATATAGATTTTAAAATATATCCGTGTGATGCTCTGAATAGCTTCAGTGTCTGATAGAAATGATCTGGCTAATACTGATGTGTTCTAGAGTTCTTTTCATGGAAAACAATTTTGATTGTTGATACTTTCAGGATTCATAAATTAGTTTACTCAGGGATGAAATATTTTTCAGTAACTTCAATAACAATATTATAATGACTTAAACATATGTCATTGTTTTCAATAAGGGTGCATTTACTCATTGAGTATGCTTGTAAAATAAATTCAGTTATTTTCTCAATGATAACTTGATAATTTAGTTTTCATCTTCCAAGTCCTGGCCACTTAATGGATAAAATGTCATGTTTCAATAATTTCTTTTTCTTTTGGAAACTAAGGCTATTGAATTTGAATGCTTAGTTTAATATCTTATTTATTCTAATAAAACCTTTATGATATTATTGATTTTTGTGTCTCTTTAACTGTTAATGCAATGGTGAAATACTACAAATATGATTCATTTTTTATAATTCTTAGGGACAAAGTAACATAAATAAATGTACTTTAATAGCTTTAAAACCAAAGACATTCTGGGAGTGGGTAGTAGGAATGATTAGATGATGAAGTAATAGGTAGAGTGTGGTGAATGTGAACATTTCTTAACTTATATGTATATTAGGTACATCCTACTCAATGCAAAGCTGTATCTTTTCTTTCTCAGCCGTTACGCTGGTGACATTTTGTCCTGTTGGAATAAACAAATCTTTTCCCATAGTTAGTTTTAAGATTTGAATTGCAAGGTTTTTGAAGAAAAGGTTTCATGTCTTTCTGTATCCCCCCCTTTTTTTTTAACCCATGAGACTCCAGATGACAGTTATATATACATAACTATAGGGTAGAATCAAGGCACAGATTTCATCAAATTCACCCCTGTTGTTTTGGGTGACTATATATGATTAACTTGGGAAGCAAACTTAATTTTTACGTTAAATCATCTTAAAGAGAATGCTACAAGGTGATACTGTACAACAGAGAAATTATAGAGAACATTTGTATGTGTCAATCCCAAAGTTCTTGCTCTACAGATTTTATGTAAAGCAAATGTGGGCAACAGCGAATTATATCTCCATTTAATTCAGATGCATTACCATTTTTATCAGATTCTGTAAACCAATGTTGTTTAATATACACATGTTTACTTTTACTTTTACTAAGTCCTAAAACACCATGTGTCCTGTAGACAGTGTCTAGGCGAAACTGGGTACTTGCTGAGCTCACGTCAATTAAATATGCCTTAATCGAATATACACCCGTGTCCCTCTCCCACCCATCCCCCCTTTCCAATTCACCATTTCAGTCCATTTTCTGATGCAGTCTTTCTGTTGTTCTTTTACTATGCCTCCCTCTCCATGAGAAATATTTATATCTGGGTTGTTGGTACTAGCATCCACATATGAGGGACACCATTTGTCGTTTGTTTTTCTGGGACTGTGTTACTTCACTTAACATAATGTCTTCCAGCTCCATCCATTTACCTGCAAATTTCATGATGTTGTCCCTCTTTACTGCTGCATAGTATTCCATTGTATACATGTACCACATTTTCTCTATCCACTCGTCAGTTGAAGGGCACCTGGGCTGGTTCCAGCTTTTTGCTATTGTGAACAGAGCTGCAATAAACATAGCTGTGCATGTATCTTTGCAGTAAGTTGTGTCTTGTGGGTATATACCCAGGAGTGGTATGACTGGGTCAAATGGAAGGCTCATTTTGAGTCTTCTAAGGGTTCTCCACACTGCTTTCCATAGTGGCTGTACAAGTTTACATTCCCACCAGCAATGGATGAGTGTTCCCCTTTCCCCACAACCTCTCCAGCACTTGGTATCATTCATGTTCCTGATCCTAGCCAGTCTTATTGGAGTAAGGTGATATCTCAGAGTGGTTTTAATTTGCATTTCCTTAATTATCAGAGATGTTGAACACTTCTTAAGATGTTTCTCGGCCATCTCTAACTCCTCCTCTGTGAAGTCTCTATTCAGATCTTTGCTCCATCTTTTGAATGATTCATTTGTTTTCTTTCTTCTTTGTTTTTTGAGTAGCTTGTATACTCTGGAAATTAATGCTTTGTCAGATGTATCTGCTGTGAAGGTTTCCTCCCACTCTGTGGGTCTTCTCCTCACTTCCTTTATTGCTTCCTTTGATGTACAGAAGCTTTTGAGTTTAATGAGGTCCCATTTGTCAATTGTCGATCTTATTTCTTGTGCAGCTGCTGTCTGATTTAGGAAGTCTTTTCCTACACCTATGTCTTGTAGTCTGCTGCCAAGCTTCTCTTCTATCACCTCCAGAGTTTGGGGTTTCACGTTGAGGTCTTTGGTCCATCTGGAGTTGACCTTTGTACAAGGTGAGAGGTAGGGGTTTAATTTCATTCTTCTACAAGTGGTGATCCAGTTTTGCCAGCACCACTTGCTGAAGATGCTGTCTTTCTTCCATTGTGTCTTCTTGGCCCCCTTGTCAAATATGAGGTGGCTGAAATTGTATGAGCTCAGGTTTGGATCTTCAGTTTTATTCCATTGGTCAACTGGTCTGTTTTTGTGCCAGTACCAGGCTGTCTTTATGACTATAGCCCTATAGTATAGTTTGATGTCTGGTATAGCGATCCCCCCTGTATTGCTCTTTTCACTCAGGGTTGCTTTGGCTATTCGGGGTCTTTTGTTTTTCCAAATGAAATTGAGGATTTTTTTTTCCAAGCCTGTGAAGAAACTCTTGGGGATTTTGATTGGGATCGCATTAAATCTGTACACTAGTTTGGGTAGGATGGACATTTTTACTATATTTATTTTCCCAATCCATGAGCATGGGAGGTTTGTCCATCTTCTGATGTCTTCCTCAATTTCCTTTTTCAGGGGTTTAAAATTTTTGTTGTAGAGATCCTTGGTGTCTTTGGTTAGGTTTGTTCCTAGGTATTTTATTGTTTTTGAGGCTATTGTGAGTGGGAAGGTCTCCTTGTAGTCCTTCTTCAATTGCTTGTTGTTGGTGTACAGAAAGGCTACTGATTTTTCTAGGTTTATTTTGTATCCTGCCACTTTACCAAAGCTCTTAATCGTTTCTAGGAGTTTTCTGGTGGAGTTCTTAGCATCCCTTAGGTAGACAATCATATCATCAGCAAAAAGGGATAGCTTGACTTCCTCTTTTCCAATTAGAACTCCTTTAATTTCCTTTTCTTGCCTTATTGCCCTAGCTAGGGTTTCTAGCACTATATTGAAGAGGAGTGGTGACAGGGGGCAGCCTTGCCGAGTTCCTACCTTTAAGGGGAATGCTTCTGTCATTTCCCCATTTAGGATGATATTGGCTGTGGGTTTTCTGTATATGGCTTTGATTACATTGAGGAATGATCCCTCCAGACCAATTCCCTCCAGGACTTTAAACATGAAAGGGTGCTGGATTTTGTCAAAGGCTTTCTCCGCATCAATTGAGATGATGGCGTGGTTTTTGTCCTTCAGTCCATTGATATGTTTGATGATGTTTATTGATTTTCGTATGTTGAACCATCCCTGCATGTCTGGTATGAATCCAACTTGGTCATGGTGGATGATTTTCTTGATGTGAGTCTGTATGCGATTTGCCAGAATCCTGTTTAGAATTTTGGCATCTGTGTTCATTAGGGAGATGGGTCTATAGTTCTCCTTTTTGGTTGTATCTTTCCCTGGTTTTGGTAGTAGCGTAATGCTGGCTTCATAGAAGGAATTTGGGAGAAGTCCCTCCATTTGTATCCTTCTAAACAATTTAAGTAGTAATGGTTGTAAGTCTTTACGAAATATTTTATAGAATTCTGCCGTGAATCCATCCGGGCCTGGGCATTTTTTGGTTGGGAGGCTACTTATTACATCTTCGATTTCTTCCTGTACTATTGGTCTGTTTAGGCTGTCGATCTCTTCTTGGTTGAGCTTTGGTGATTCCCAGGATTTCAGATATTCATCCATTTCTTCTAGGTTTTCAAACTTAGTAGAATATAAGTTTTTGAAGTAGTCCCGTATGATTGTCTGGATCTTTTCATTGTCTGTTGTGATATTTCCCCTTTCATCACAGATTCTATTGATTTGGAGTTGTTCCCTCTTTCTTTTGGTTAACTGGGCTAGAGGTCTGTCTATCTTGTTTATTCTCTCAAAGAACCAACTTTTGGATTCATTGATTTTTTGTATGGTTTTCTTTGTTTCTATTTCATTGATCTCTGCTCTGATTTTTGTTATTTCTTCTTGTCTGCTCCGTTTAGGGTTCATTTGTTGTTGTCTCTCAAGTATTTTTAGCTGCAGTGTTAGATCGTTCACTTGTGCTCTTTCTGTTTTTTTAATGTGGGCACTTAGAGCTATAAACTTCCCTCTTAGGATTGCTTTAAGAGTGTCCCATAGATTTTGCTGTGTTGTTTTATCATTGTCATTCAGTTCCAGGAATGTTTTTATTTCTTTTTTTATTTCTTCCTTGACCCACTCATTATTCAGGAGAGTGTTGTTTAGTCTCCATGTGTTCCTGTAGGTTGTAGGGTTTATTCTGGTGTTGATATTGAGTTTTATTGCACTGTGGTCTGATAGAATGCATGAGATTATTTCAACCTTTTTATATTTGTTGAGTTTTTCCCTGTGTCCCAGTATATGGTCTATTTTGGAGAATGTTCCATGAGGTGCTGAGTAGAAAGTGTATTCTCTGGTGTTTGGGTGAAATATTCGGTAGATGTCTGTGAGGTCCATTTGGTGTATTGTGTCATTTAGTTCAGATGTCTCTCTGTTTATCCTTTGTCCTGTTGATCTGTCTAGAGGACTTAATGGGGTATTGAAGTCCCCTAGTATTAGTGTGCTGGGGTTAATCTGTGCCTTGAGATCCTGAAGAATTGTCTTTATAAAGTTTGGTGCACTGATGTTTGGTGCATATATATTTATGATTGTGAAATCTTCATCGTCAATTGTTCCTTTAATAAGGATGTAATGGCCCTCTTTGTCTCTTTTGATTTCTTTTGCTTTGAAGTCTATTTTGTCTGATATTAGAATAGCCACACCCGCTTTCTTTTTGGTACCATTTGCTTGGAATACTTTCTTCCATCCCTTCACCTTAAGTTGGTGCCTATCCTTGAAATTGAGATGGGTTTCTTGTAGACAGCATATAGATGGGTTTTGTTTCCTAATCCATTCTCCCAGTCTATGCCTTTTGATTGGGGAGTTTAGCCCATTAATATTTAAGGTTACAATTGAAAGATGGATGTTGCTTCCTTTCACTTTATTATCCATTTGGACTTCTAGCCTTTGATTTTGCTCCTATGGTTATGTTTTTGTTAGTTTCTTTTCCTAGGTGTTTGAGGATTGTTGCTCCTCTCTTCTGCCCTTTGAATTGCTTCAAGTATTTTATGAAGAGTTGGTTTTCCAGACATGTATTCCATCATCTTGTTTATGTCATGGAAGATTTTTCTCTCTCCTTCAAGTATAGTCGACATTTTTGCTGGGTAAAGTATTCTGGGTTGGCATCCATAGTCCCTTAACACAGGGAATGCTTTGCTCCATGTTCTTCTTGCTTTCATGGTTTGAGGCGAGAAGTCAGTTGTAATTCTGATGGGTTTCCCTTTGTATGTGACTTGTTTTTCTTTTGTGGCCCTCAGAATTTTGTCTTTGTTTTGGGCATCTAGCATTTTAACTATGATATGGCGTGGGGTGTTTCTTTTCTGATCTTGTCTATTTGGGGTCCTATGTGCTTCTTGTATTTGTATGGGCTTGTCTATTTTTAGTTTGGGGAAATTTTCATCTATTATTCTGTTGAAGATCTGATCAATACTATTCTCTTGAGATTCTTCTCCTTCCTCTATTCCTATGATGCGGAGGTTTGGTCTTTTCATAGTGTCCCATATTTCCTGGTTGTTCCACTTTTGTGTATTTTTAAATTTTTCATAATCTTTATTTGAGCTTTTTAATTGCTCTGTGTTATCTTCCAGGTCTGATATTCTTTGTTCTGCTTCCTCCATTCTACTTCTGAGGCTTTTTCCTTTTCTTTCTTCTTGATTGACTGAGTGTTCTAATTCCTTTTTTGTTTCCTCCTGTGTTTTCTTTAGTACTTCCATTTCCTTTTTGAGCTTCTCAATCTCTTCTTTGTGCTTCTCAATCTCTTCTTGGTGCTCCTTTCTTCTTTGGTTGGCTTCCTTTTTCAGTGTTTCTACTTCCATTCGGAGTTTGTTTTTTTCTCCCTCTAGTTCTTTCTGGAGTTTGTCATTCTGTTCCTTTAGTTCTTTCCGAAGTTTGTCATTGTATCCCTCTAGGTCCTTTTTGAGTTTTTCATTCTCTCTCTTTAGTTCTCTGACTTCTTCTTTATTTTCTTTAATTTCTCTGCATATGTGTGCAATTATTCCTCTAATCTCTGTTCCTTGGGTCTCCTCCAAGGGGATCCCATTGTAGCTATCTCCTCCAGGTTTGGTAGGGCCTGGTGTGGGAATATCCTGTGCCTTTCCCATGTTGTTCCTTCGTCGTGTCCCTGGCATGTGGGTTTCCCTTTTGTGGTTCAAGTCACAAATGACTTTTCACTATATTAGCGGATGGTTTTGCTTGCCTCCTTCGGATGCTTTTTCCCCTTTCCTCCTCCTTTTTTTAAAAATTTTTTTTTATTTTTATGGTGTATTGACTTGCCTAGGTTTCAGGTTTTCAATTTTGTGTATATATTGGATGTTGGAAGCCTAAGTCAGTCTTCTCTTCCTGTTCTGAAGGTTCTCCAAAAGGAAGACCACTTGGATTCTCAGCAATTCCCTGGGCGTGGGCAGAGGTGGGGTTCGCGCGCCTGTCCTGGCCCGTGCCCTGGTACCTCTGGTACGGGGACCCGGAAAGAGGGTTCAGAGTGAGACCCTCTCCCAGCTGCCCCTGTGCCAGACCACCCCACCGGTAGCTGTGTACCTGCCCTGTTTGCGCGCGAGTTATGGCGTCTTGCCTGCGACTCAGGAGCCCGCCCACAAGTCCGCTAGCTAGGACCAGAGCAGAAGTAAACACGACTCTCTGTTCACTCTGCCGAGAAAGAGCGTGGTTCCTCTGGGACAGGGACCCCGGAAAGAGGGTTCAGAGCAAGACCCTCTCCCAGCTACCCCTGTGCTAGACCACCAACACATTCCCCTTTCTATACCCCCCACCGCACCCATGTTCCTGCATTCTGCCATACATGTCTTGCATCTTTCTCAGTCTTTTTTCATATTTTCCCCTTTAATTTTATATTACTTCAAAATATGCATACATATCCTCCACCCATATACCAATATTACAAAATCTGAACATAAATGGTAGGTTAATTCTCAAGCCCATTACAGGATTCACCTTTTAACTATACTACTGCTTTCATATAAAAAGAAATATAACATAGACAATGGTCAGTTTGCTTTGCAACTAGGGATTTTGTACTAGCATCCACAAATGAAGGACACCATATATTGTTTGTTTTTCTGGGACTGTGTTATTTCCCTTAGCATAATGGCTTCTATCTCCATCCATTTACCTGCAACCTTCATGATGTCATCTTTCTTTACAGCTGGATAGAACTCCATTGTGTAGATGTACCACATTTTCTGTATTCACTCATTGGTTGAGGGACATTTGAGTTGGTTCCAGGTTTTTGTTACTGTGAAAAGAGCTGCAATAAACATTGATGTACGTGTGTCTTTGTGACAGGATGAGTATATACCCAGGAGTGGTATGACTGGGTCAGGTGGTAGGCTCATTTCAGTCTTTTAAGAGTTCTCTACACTGCTTTCTATAGGTATGAGTTTGCATTCCCTCCAGCAGTGGATGAGTGTTCCCCTTTCTCCACAACCTCTCCAGAATTTGGTGTCATTTGTTTTCCTAATCTTGGCTATTCTTACTGGGGTAAGGTGAAATCTTAAGCTTTTTTTAAAATTAAAAAAAAATTTTTTTATGTGTTTGAATGTACTGTCTGCATGCAGGTTTGTGCACCCGTGTTGTGCAATGCTGCAGAGGTCAGAAGAGGGTGTTGGATTCCCCTGGAACTGGAGTTAAAGACCATTCTCAGCCAACATGTGGGTACTGGGGATCAAACCTGGGTCCTCTGCAAGAGCAGTTGGTGCTCTTAACTGCTAGGCCATCCCTCCAGCCCTTGAGCTGGTTTTAATTTGCATCTCCTTAATTATTAGTGACATTGAACACTTTATGAGATGTTTCTCAGCCATCTTCACTTCTTCATTTGTGAATTCTCTGTTCAGCTCTTTACTCCGTCTTTTGATAGTGTCATTTTTCTCTTGATCCTTTGGTTTTTGAGTAATTTATATACTCTGGATGTTAATGCTCTATCTGATGTAACACTGGTGAAGGTTTCCTCCCACTCTGTGGGTTTTCTCTTCACTTCATTGATTGTTTCTTTTGCTGTACAGCTTTTGAGTTTAATGAGGTCTCATTTGTCAATTGTTGACCTTGTTTCCAATGTGGCAGCTGTCTGATTTAGAAAGTCTTTTCCTATGCCTATGTCTTGTAGTTTACTGCCAACATTTTCTTCTATCATTTTCAGAGTTTCTGGTTTCACATTGAGGTCTTTGATCCATTTGGAGTTGATTTTTGTGCGTAGTGAAAGGTAGGAGTTCAGTTTCATCTTTCTACAAGTGGCAATCCAGTTTTGCCAGCACCATTTGCTGAAGATGCTGTATTTCCTCCATTGGGTCTTCTTGGCCTCGGTGATGGTTAATCCTGGGTGTCAATTTGACTGGACTAAAGAACAAATAAGAGAAAAAGGATCTTCGGATTGGACTACCTCAACCCAGCTGGCCCACCCCAAATGTGGGCGTTATCTTCTGCCGGCAGGCAGTATTAAAGGCCATGGCAGAGGGAGCTGGTCCCTTTTTTCTTGTGGCTTGCCTCTCTAATCTGGTGAGTTTGTGTTCCTGCTGTGATCAACCCTTCGGGTCTCAGCATGTCTTGAGACTGGCACATCTCCTGGAATCCATTGGGCCTTCAGCACCAGATTGGGACTACTGAGACATCCACCTTTGCGGACTGAGAAGTTCCCTGGATTCTCAGCCTCTCCAGTGTGGCGTGTCTACTGTTGGAGTACTTGAGCTCTGTCACGTGAGCAAATCAATAAATTGTATATAGCTATATATTCGTCCTGTTGCTTCTGTTTCTTTAGAGAACCCTGACTAATACAGCCCCCTTATCACATATGAGGTGGCTGAAATTGCATGTGCTCAGGTTTGGATCTTCAGTTTTGTTCCATTGATCTACTTGTCTGTTTTTGTGCCAGTACCAGGCTGTTTTTATTATAATAGCCCTGTAATATAGCTTGAAATCAAGTATGGTTATCCGCTCCTGTGTTGCTTTTTTTGCTTAGGGTTGCATTGGCTATCTGGAGTCCTTTGTACTCTTTAGTAATGATCAGGAGTAAATTTTATGAAACTGCTGTCAAACCAGGAAGACTGAATTTCTGTACCCATAATTTTTAGGATTGTCGATAACCTTGTCATAATTTCTGCAGATAAACTTGCCTCCTTGTGTCACAAGACTCAGCTCTTTCACTCTCAGGATTATACCCAGATGAGTCTCAGGATGTCACCCAGATGGTGGACAATGGGGATGGCAGACCTTTTTCCCAACAAGTATTGATGGCAAAAGACAGCTTTGAACTCAAGATGTGTTATGTGGTCCTTTTATATTTTTATTTTTTATAATTCTTTAAATTAAATTTTTTGTATTTCAAGCAAAACATCTCAATCTTAATCATCATTACACCTTGTTCCTCACTGGCACCTTCCTATAGCCCACACTCCTGTGGAATTCATAGATTTTGTAATTTGTGTTAAGGTCTATTGTGCCAAGTTACTGTTCCCGGACGTTTCTCAGTGCAAGTACATCTACTGGGGTCTAGTCAGCCTATGTAGTAGTTTCCTTTTAAGAAGATCACCTCTTCCTCACTCAGCAATAATCAGCTGCCAATAAGTCTTCAACTATGATTGGATCTTGTTGCTGGCTTTCACAGATCTGTGCTAGGGTTTTGTTGTCTGCTTATCTTTGTACAGGTCTCATGCATGCTGACACCATTGCTATGAGCAGTGTCCCAGGAGTGGATAAGACTATATTTCCATATGTTCTTTCACCTCTCTCCTGGCTCTTGCAATCTTTCCACCCTCTCTTCCATAATAGTTTCTGAGCCCTGGGTGGGTAAATTTTAACATAGGAGTCCTATCCAAGGACCCACACTCTGCAGACTCTTACTCTCTATGACTTAACCATTTGTGATCTTTTGTGTTTCTGGACCTTTGTTTCATGAGGGAACTTCATTAATGAGAATTGAGATTCTTCAGTGTCCTCTTTTCCCCTTTTTCTATGTTCTGTGAGCCTGAGTTGTAGAGGTTGCATTATAGATGTGTCACTCAGGCTTGGGCAATTCATAGACATTGTCTGGGTGTGATCAGTTGTGGTATTCTGTAAGTCTCTTTCTTGCGCAAAAGAAATTTTCTTTCTTTCTTTCTTTCTTTCTTTCTTTCTTATTTCTTTTTTTGTGTTTTTGAGACAGAAATCTGCCTGCCTCTGCCTCCTGAGTGCTGGGATTAAAGGCCTGGCTTAAATATGGTTCTTAGATGGATTGTGGGTGCTGGGAATCAAACCTGGGTCATCTAGTTGGTGCTCTTATCCTCTGAGCCATCACTCCCACCCCAAAAGAAGTTTCTTTGATGAGTGGTGACTGGGGTATTTGTCTGTAAATATAAGGATACATATTTTGTACATAGTAAGAAATTACATTAGCCTAAGGATGTGGCAGGCTAATGTAATTTCTTACTATGTACAAATATTACAGTATTGTTTAAGATCTATGACCTCGCCGGGCGTGGTGGCGCACGCCTTTAATCCTAGCACTTGGGAGGCAGAGGCAGGTGGATCTTTGTGAGTTCAAGGCCAGCCTGGTCTACAATGTGAGTTCCAGGACAGCTGGGGCTACAGGGAGACCCTGTCTCGAAAAGACCAAAAAAAAAAAAAAAAAAAAAAGATCTATGACCTCTCTGGTCATGTGTATTTGTCTATTTTTGCAATACCATACAAGCATTTGCTCCAATTGTGTGGGCTTTAAGTCCAATTAGGTAGCTCTTGATTACTCCATAGAAAAAAGTGTCACTACTGCCAATGCCATTTGCTCTGCTGGTCAACGATGTGATTATTTGGCCTAAAAGCTGTTTTTTTTCTTAGCAGCTTGCATAATGCTCTCCAAAGATATGAAAACTAGCCTTCAGGGGACATGGGTTCTAGGTCAGTTCCAGCACCATTGCTCCAAATCCTGTGTCCAAAGTATGTTCTGTCTTTATAGAGAGGGTTTTACCTTCAAGTCCTGGGAGGCATCCTGGCTATGGCAATAGCCTGTGTAAATTTGGGAGCCTCTTGGACTACCCTGGCCAACAACTCAAAGGAAGGTTTCTTTTTCCTTGTTCCATTTCTTGTAATGTAGCCCTCAGCTATACACATGGACTCAAGTAGAGATATTTTATGTGTAATTTGTCATTATATTAGACTAATATGATTCCCTTTGGTTTTTCACACTAGCTAAGCATTATTTATCTCTCCTCCCTCATTTTTTATTTTTTTCTCTCCTCCCTCTTTCCCTGTCTAACCCTCCCTCCATGCCCTCCCCATTTCTCCCTTGATAATACCAGTCTCCTATGGTCCCACCTCTCTTGGCTCCTTCTTATGTTTTATCCCTTAAGTTCCTTGTACAAGCTCTCTCTCCCTCTCATTTACATACCCCCATTTCCCTTATTTCTCCCTTAGTAACACCTTTCTCCTACTGTTATTCTTTCTTGGGTTCCTTGTTTCCCTTTACCATCCTAGTTCCTTTCCATTTTCCTGGTCCCTGAAGTTACATCAGGATACATGCTCATATATAATGATTTGGTGCTAGGATCCACATATGAGGGAAAACATATGTTGCTTGTTTCTCTGATTCTGCATTTCTTCATTTAGTACAACACTTTCTAGTTCTATCCATTGACCTGCATATTTCATGATTTTATCTTTCTTTACCACTGAGTAGAACTCCATTATCTACATGGATGGTTCAACGTATGAAAATCAATAAACATCATCAAACATATAAACGGAATCAAAGACCAAAACCACACCATCATCTCAATTGATGCAGAAAAAGCCTTTGACAAAAATCCAGCATCCCTTCATGCTTAAAGTCCTAGAAGGAATTGGATTGGAGGGATCATTCCTCAATGTAATCAAAGCCATATACAGGAAACCCACAGCCAATATCATCCTAAATGGGGAAATGACAGAAACATTACCTTTAAAGGTAGGAACTCGGCAAGGCTGCCCCCTGTCACCACTCCTCTTCAATATAGTGCTTGAAACACTTGCTAGAGCAATAAGGCAAGAAAAGGAAATTAAAGAGTACTAATTGGAAAAGAGGAAGTCAAGCTATCCCTATTTGCTGATGATATGATTGTTTACATAAGGGATGCTAAAAACTCCACCAGAAAACTCCTAGAAACAATTAACAGCTTCAGCAAAGTGGCAGGATACAAAATTAACCTTAAAAAGTCAATTGGCTTTCTTTACACCAAGAACAAGCAACTGGAGAAAGAATTCAAAGAGACCTTCCCACTTACAACAGCCTCAAAAACAATAAAATAACTAGGAACAAACCTAACCAAAGACACCAAGTGTGGTGGTTTGAATGAGAGTCCCCCATAGGCTTTAAGTATTCAGACATTTGTCTCCACTTGGTGGCACTGTTTTTGGAGGTCTTAGAAGGTGTGGCTGTGCTAGAGGAAGTATGTCACTGGGGGGGCAGGCTTAGTGAGTTTAACAAGCCTCATGGTCTCCAGACGCCCTCTCTCTGCTTCCTGTGCTCTTTTCGAGATGTGACCCTCGGTTTGCTGCTCCAGCTCCAGCCGCCATGCCTCCCACCACAATGGACTCTAATTCCCTGGAACCATCAATCATAACCTCAAATAAACTCTTCCTTTTATAAGTTCCTTTGGTCATTGTGGATTTATCACAGCAACAGAAAAGTGACTAATACACCAAGGATCTCTACAACAAAAATTTTAAACCTTTAAAGAAAGAAATTGAAGAAGACATCAGAAGATGGAAAAGCCTCCCATGTTCATGGATTGGGAAAATTAACATTGTAAAAATGTCCATTTTACCGAAACTCTTGTATAGATTTAACGCAATTCCAATCAAAATCCCCAAGAGTTTCTTCACAGGCTTGTAAACAAAAGTCCTTAAATTCATTTGAAAAAACAAAAGACCCTGAATAGCCAAAACAACCCTGAGTGAAAAGAGCTACACAGGGGGATTCTCTATACCAGACTTCAAACTATACTACAGGGCTATAGTCATAAAAACAGCCTGGTACTGGCACAAAAACAGACCTGTTGACCAATGGAACAAAACTGAAGATCCAAATCTGAGCACATACAATTTCAGCCATCTTATATTTGACAAGGGGGCCAAGAAGCCACAATGGAGAAAAGACAGCATCTTCAGCAGTGGTGTTGGCAAAACTGGATCACCACTTGTAGAAGAATGAAATTAAACCCCTACCTCTCGCCCTGTAAAAAAGTCAACTCCAGATGGATCAAAGACCTCAACGTGAAACCCCAAACTCTGAAGGTGAGAGAAGAAAAAGTTGGTAGCGAACTACAAGACATAGGTGTAGGAAAAGACTTCCTAAATCAGACAGCAGCTGCACAAGAATTAAGTTCAACAATTGACAAATGGGACCTCATTAAACTCAAAATCTCCTGTACATCAAAAGAAACAATCAAGGAAGTGAAGAGAAATCTGACAGAGTGGGAGGAAACTTTCACCACAGATACATCTGACAAAGCATTGATTTCCAGAATATATAAACTACTCAAAAAACAAAGATAAAAGAAAACAAATGACCCACTCAATAGATGGAGCAAAGAACTGAACAGAGACTTCACAAGTGAGGAATTAGAGATGGCTGAGAAACACCTTAAGAAGTGTTCAACATCACTAATCGTTAAGGAAATGCAAATCAAAACCACTTTAAGATATCATCTTACTCCAATAAGACTGGCTAGGATCAAGAAAACAAATGATACCAAGTGCTGGAGAGGTTGTGGGGAAAGGGGAACACTCATCCACTGCTGATGGGAATGTAAACTTGTACAGCCACTATGGAAAGCAGTGTGGAGAACCCTTTGAAGACTTGGAATGAAATTGCCACCCGACCCCGCCATACCACTCCTGGGCATGTACCCTCAAGACTCACCCCACCGCAGAGATACATGCACGGCCATGTTTATTTCAGCTCTCTTCACAATAGCAAGGAGCTGGAACCAACCCAAATGCCCCTCAACTGATGAGTGGACAGAGAAAATGTGGTACATCTGCACAATGGAGTTCTATGCAGCAGTAAAGAAAGAGGACATCACGAACTTTGCAGGAAAATGGCTGGAGCTAGAGGACGTTATGCTGAGTGAAGTAACCCAGTCCCAGAAAAACAAACGACGAATGGTATCCCTCATCTGTGGATGCTAGTGGCAATTACCTAGTTGTAAGTATTTCTTGTGTAGGGCCCCCTGAGCTTTTGTCCAAAGCAGTTGGGAGTGATGCATATTGGAAACAACAACAACAACAACAACAACAACAACAACAACAGAAAGGACTGCATCAAAAACTGACTGAAACAGTGAACTTCTGCTCAAAACAGTCAACTTCCTCATGGAGAATATTGAGAAAGACTGAGAAAGAGATGAAAAGCATGTTTGGCAGAATGCATGAGCTCTGGCGGGGTGGGGGAATGGGTGGGAACACAGGTCTAGATTTGTTAAAAATAAATAAATAAATAAATAAAAAAAATAAAGTTCGGTGCACCACAGTTTGGTGCATAAATATTTAAGATTGTGAGAGCTTCTTGGTTAGTTGTTCCATTGATAAGGATATAATAGCCCTCTTTGTCTTTTCTGATTAATTTTACTCTGAGATCTATTTTGTCTGATATTAGAATAGCCACTCCTGCTTGCTTTTTGGTACCATTTGCTTGGAATATTTTTTTACATCCTTTCACTCTAAGGTGCTGTCTGTCCTTGAGGGTGAGATGGGTTTCTTGGAGGCAGCATAAAGATGGATTCTGTTTCACAGTGCCAAGCCTCGGCTGCTCTCTGTGACCCCCTCAAATTTCAACACTGGAACCATATAGGAACTCAGGGCAGGAACCTGGAGGCAGGAGCTGAAGCACAGGCCATGGAGGAATGTTGTTCACTGGCTTGCTCTCCTGGCTCGCTCCTCTGGCTCATGCCCAGCCTGACTTCTTATACCATACACAATCACCTGCCCAGGGTGTCACCACTCATTGTGGGCTGGGCCCTTCCACACTGCTCGACCATCAAGACAATACTCCACAGATGTGGCCACAGGCCAATCCAATGGAGCCAATTCCCCAAATGAGGCTCCCTCAACCCAGGTGTGTCAAGTTGACACCAAAGCTATCCAGCACAGGTCTTATTGTCAAGTTTTGAAGTACAAGTAAGAGCACTGGTAAATTTGGCAGATGTATCTCACCCCATTGGCCTACCACTCTAGAAGAAATATCTCACTCCTACCAGTGGACTTTTTATTTGCTAGCCTATGGTGTGAGGTAGGGGCATTGTCAACCCAATAGAGGGTAACTCCATTTAAGCTCTTTTTATTTATGTGTATGTAATATACTTTAAGAAGCTCCTAGAGTAGTAGGTTTCCATATGTCTGTTTCATAAAGTCTTTAATGTTCATTATCTATGCCTATGTCCCTTTCTTTGCCCTGCCCTCCCATTCCCCACCCCATTGAACACTTCCTGTTCCATTAATCTCCTTTAACCATTTATACTACCATGCAAATATCTGAAGAATTAAGAATATAAAGCATTAATGTATCTAATAATGAAAATGTGTAGAATAGTTTTTATATAAGTTAAACTAAGATGATTAGGGAATAGTTTTAGAAAATAATTATATTAAGGAATATTTTGCATAGGAAATGAAGGGATGATAACCTGAAGCCTTAAAGAGACTGAAGAACATTTGGAGCTAGGGCTTGTGCTGGATAGCATTACAACTTGACACACCTGGGTGGAGGGATCCTCAATTGGGAACAGCCTCCACTGGACTGGCTTCTGGCCATGTCTGTGGAGCATCTTCTTGATTGTCAAGTGATGTGGGAGGGCCTAGCCCATTATGTTAAGCCCGGGTATGTTGTTACTGTATTGTATAAGAAAGCAGGCGGAGGACCAGCCAGAGGAGCAACCATGGATTGTGCTTCAGCTCCTGCTTCCAGGTTCCTTAAGTGATGAACTGTGACCCAGAAGATGTAAGACAAATACACCCTCTTTTCCAATTTAGTATTTGTCATAGTGTTTTGTCACAGCCCTTGAAAGCAAACTAGAACAGGTCTCTTGAACTGGAAAGTAAGAAATTTCACAGAATGAAATGCTTGCGACTATACTTCATTCATAAGGAGATCATGTGATATATATGACAAGTACTGAGGAAGAATGAGAACCATCAAAATAAAATGATCAATACATTTGTCAGGCAGACAATTTTCCAAGGTTACAATAGCAACAGGAAAGGAGAGACATCACTTGAGTTAGCTATTAAAATACTTTGTGAATAAGATGGGTTGCTCAACATATTGGAGGATGAGAACCAAAACAAGACTTTTCAAGAAAATGGAAGATGGGGCTGGAGAGATGGGTCAGCAGTCAAGAAAACTGGCTGTTCTTGCAGAAGACTCTGGTTCAATTCCTAACGTCCATATGACAGCTAACAACCATCCTTAAATTCCAGTTCCAGGAGATCTGACACCCTCATCTGATCTCTGCAGGCATTGGATGACACTGGTGCACCTACCTACATGCAGGCAATACATTTATATAAATAAACTAAAAATAATAAATAAAAAGAAAATGTAAGTGGGTCATGGGTGTAACTCAGTGGTAGAGTTCTTCCCTGGGCTACCTGGGTTCAATCCCCATCACTACAGAAAAACAAAACAAAATGGAAGGCCTTTTGTGGCATGAGTGCATAACAAGAACATATATATATATATATATAATTTATTATATATATAATATTAGATCAGTCCTCTTTTCTCCTTAGCTGCCTTGGAAATTCCTATATGCGACCATGCTGGGCTCGATCTTACAGAGATCTGTCTCTGCCTCCCATAGTACGGGGATTAAATGAGATGCACCACCACACCCAACCTTTCATAATGGGAATTACTAATATCTTTTTAATCTGTGAACTACCTAGGATGAGGAAATTACCTCAGAATACCAGTTCTAGATTCACATTGCCTAGATTACATTACTGACTTCATCTCTCTGTATGTTTTCTGCTGTTAATTTTATTTTATTTCTTTTATGCTTTATTTTTTATATATATATTTATTGTAATCTAGACCCATGCCCCCACCCATCCCTCCACCCCACCAGACGCTCATGCATTCTTCCAAACATGTTTTCATTTCTTCCTCGGTGTTTCTCAAAATTCTTGAAGTGTGAAGTTGACTGTTCTGAGCAGAAGTTCACCAGAATCACTGTTTCAATCAAGTTCTTTTTACTATTTTTTTTTTGTGGTTTGTTGTTGTTGTTGTTGTTGGTTCCAATATGCATACACTCCCAAATTCTTGGACAAAAGCTTCTAGGGGTCCATGCCACAGGAAATTATTTTACCAACTAGGTAATTGCCTCTAGCATCCCACAATGAGGGGATACCATTCATTGTTTGTTTTTCTGGGACTGTTACTTCACTCAGATATATCTTCTAGCTCCAGCCATTTTCCTGCAAACGTTCATGATGTCATTTTCTTTAATGCTGCATAGAACTCCATTGGTATTGTACCACATTTTCTCTATCCATTTGTCGTGAGGGGCATTGAGTTGGTTCCATTCCTTTGCTATTGTGAAGAGACTGAATAAACATGGCTGTGCATGTATATTCTGCAGGGGTGCGTCTTGTGGGTACATGCCCAGGAGGGTATGGTTGCGGGTTTGGTGGCAAGTTCACTCCAAGTCTTTCAAGGGTTTCTCCACACTGCTTATCCACTAGTGGCTGTACAAGTTACATTCCCCCCAGCAGTGGATGAGTGTTTCCTTCTTCCCCCACAACCTCTCCAGCCTTGGTATCATTTGGATTTCTTGACTCCTAAGCTAGTTTATTTTGAGTAAGTGATATCTTTAAAGTGGTTTTTGATTTGCATTTCCTTACATGATTATGATTGTGAACCTTCTTAAGATGTTCTCAGCCATCTCTTTTCCTCCTTGTGAAGTCTTCTGTTCAGTTCTTTGCTCTCTATAGTGGTCATTGGTTTTCTTTTATCTTGTTTTTTGAGTAGTTTATATATTCTGGAAATCAATGCTTTGTCAGATGTATCTGTGGTGAAAGTTTCCTCCCACTCTGTGGGATTTCTCTTCACTTCCTTGATTGTTTCTTTTGATGTACAGAAGCTTTTGAGTTTAATGAGGTCCCATTTGTCAATTGTCAACCTTAATTCTTGTGCAATTGCTGTTTGATTTAGGAAGTCTTTTCCTACGCCTATGTCTTATAGTCTGCTGCCAACTTTTTCTTCTATCGGCTTCAGAGTTTGGGGTTTCACGTTGAGGTCTTTAATCCATCTGGTGTTGACTTTTGTACAGGGCAAGAGGTAGGGGTTTAATTTCATTCTTCTACAAGTGGTGATCCAGTTTTGCCAACACCACTTGCTGAAGATTCTTTCTTTTCTCCATTGTGTCTTCTTGGCCCCCTTGTCAAATATGAGATGGTGGAAATTGTATGTGCTCAAGTTTGGATCTTCAGTTTTGTTCCATTGGTCAACAGGTCTGTTTTTGTGCCAGTACCAGGCTGTTTTTATGATTATAGCCCTGTAGTATAGTTTGAAGTCTGGTATAGAGATCCCTTCTTGTGTAGCTCTTTTCACTCAGGGTTGTTTTGGCTATTCGGGGTCTTTTGTTTTTCCAAATGAATTTAAGGACTTTTTTTCCCAAGCCTGTGAAGAAACTCTTGGGGATTTTAATTGGGATTGCATTAAATCTATACAGAGTTTGGGTAGAATGGACATTTTTTTAAATTTTATTTATTTCTGTATGTGTATGAATGTACTGTCTGCATGTGGGTTTGTGCACCCATGTTGTGCAATGCCACGGAGGTCAGAAGAGGGTGTCGGATTCCCCTGGAACTGGAGTTCTACCGGAATTGGAGTTTCAGACGGTTCTCGGCCACCATGTGGGTGCTGGGGATTGATCCCGGGTCCTCTGTAAGAGTGGTTGGCACTCTTAACCGCTAGGCCATCTCTTCAGCCCTAGAATGGACCTTTTTACAATGTTTATTTTCCCAATCCATGAGCATTGGAAGTTTTTTCATCTTCTGATTTCTTCTTCAATTTCTTTAAGGGTTTAAAATTTTTGTTGTAAAGATCTTTGGTGTCTTTGGTTAGGTTTGTTCCTAGGTATTTTGTTATTTTTGAGGCTATTGTGAGTGGGAAGGTCTCCTTGAATTCCTTCCTCAGTTGCTGGTTGTTGGTGTAAAGAAAGTCCACTGATTTTTTAGGTTAATTTTGTATCTTGCCACTTTGCTGAAGCTGTTAATCATTTCTAGGAGTTTTCTGGTGGAGTTTTTTTTTAGCATCCCTTAAGTAAACAGTCATATCATCAGCAAATAGGGATAGCTTGACTTCCTCTTTTCCAATTAGTACTCCTTTAATTTCCTTTTCTTGTCTTAGTGCTCTAGCAAGTGTTTCAAGCACTGTATTGAAGAGGAGTGGTGACAGGGGGCAGCCTTGCCGAGTTCCTACCTTTAAAGGGAATGTTTCTGTTGTTTCCCCATTTAGGATGATGTTGGCTGTGGGTTTCCTGTATATGGCTTTGATTACATTGAGGAATGATCCCTCCAATCCAATTCCCTCTAATACTTTAAGCATGATGGGATGCTGGATTTTGTCAAAGGCTTTTTCTGCATCAATTGAGATGATGGTGTGCTTCAGTCCATTTATATGCTTGATGATCTTTATTGATTTTCCTATGTTGACCCATCCCTGCATTTCTGGTATGAATCCAACTTGGTCATGATGGATGATCTTCTTGATGTGAGTCTGTATGCGATTTGCCAGTATCCTGTTTAGAATTTTGGCATCTGTGTTCATTAGGGAGATGGGTCTATAGTTCTCCTTCTTGGTTGTATCTTTTACTGGTTTTGGTAATAGAGTGATGTTGGCTTCATAGAGGGAATTTTGTAGAATTCCCTCTGTATCCTTCTAAACAATTTCAGTAATAATGGTTGTAAGTCTTTTTGAAATGTTTTATAGAATTCTGCCCTGAAACCGTCTGGACCTGGGCTTTTTTTAGTTGGCAGGTTTCTTATTACATCTTCAATTTCTTCTTATATTATGGGTCTGTTTAAGCTGTCAATCTCTTCTTGATTGAGCTTTGGCGATTCCCAGGATTTCAGATATTCATCCATTTATTCTAGGTTTTCAAACTTGGTAGAGTCTAGGTTTTCAAACTTGGTAGAGTATAGGTTTTTGAAGTATTCTCATATGATTTTCTGGATCTTTTCCTTGTCTGTTGTGATATTTCCCTTTTCATCATGGATTGTATTGATTTGGAGTTGTTCCTTCTTTCTTTTGGTTACCTGGGCTAGAGGTCTGTCTATCTTGTTTATTCTGTCAAAGAACCAACTTTTGCATTGTTTGATTTTTTGTATTGTTTTCTTTGTTTCCATTTCATTGATTTCTGCTCTGATTTTTGTTATGTCTTCTTGTCTGTTGCATTTAGGGTTCATGTGTTGTTGCCTCTGAAGTGATTTTAGCTGCAGTGTTAGATCGTTCACTTGTGCTCTTTCTGTTTTTCTAATGTAGGCATCCAGGGCTATTAAACTTCCCTCTTAGTACTGCTTTTATGATATCCCGTAGGTTTTGTTGTGTTGTATTATCATTGTCATTCAGTTCTAGGAATGCTTTTATTTCTTTCTTTGTCTCTTCCTTGACCCATTCATTATTCAAGAGTGTGTTCTTTAGTCTCCATGTGTTCTTGTAGGTTATCGGGCTTATCCTGGTGTTGATGTTGAGCTTTATTGCACTGTGCTCTGATAGAATGCATGACATTATTTCAATCTTTTTTTATATGTGGAGGTTTCTTCTGTGTCCCAGTATGTGGTCTATTTTGGAGAATGTTCCGTGGGGGTGCTGAGTAGAAAGTGTATTCTCTGGTATTAGGGTGGAATATTTGGTAGAGGTCTATGAGGTCCATTTGGTGTATCATATCGTTAAGTTTAGATGTCTCTCTATTTATTCTTTGTCATGTTGACCTGTCCAAAGGGCTCAGTGGGGTATTGACCTCCCCTACTATGAGTGTACTGGGGTTAGTGTGTGACTTGTGGTCCTGGAGAATTGTCTTTATAAAGTTTGGTCCACCAGAGTTTGGTGCATATATATGCATAATTGTGAAATCTTCTTGGTGAATTGTTCCTTTGATAAAAATATAATGGCCTTCTTTGTCTCTTCTGATTTCTTTTACTTTGAAGTCTATTTTGTCTGATATTAAAATAGCAACACCTGCTTTCTTTTTGGTACCATTTGCTTGGAATATTTTTTTCCATCCTTTCACTTTAAGGTAGTGCTTGTCCTTGAAGGTGAGTTGTGTTTCTTGTAGACAGCATATCGATGGGTTCTGTTTCCTAATCCAATCTCCCAGTCTATCTTTTGATTCTGGAGTTTAGTCCATTAACATTTAAGTTATGACTGATAGGTTTGTGTTGCTTCCTTTTGCCTTATTATCCATTTGTGGTTTTGGTTTACTTTTCTCCTGCAGTTATGCTTTTATTGATTTCTCTTTCTAGGTGCCTGGGGATGGTTGTTCCTTCCTGTCCTTCGAATTGCTTCAAGTATTCTCTGAACGGTTGGTTTTCCAGACATGTAGTCTTTCATCTTGTTTATGTCATGGAAGGATTTTCTCTCTCCTTCAATCGACATTTTTGCTGGGTATAGTAACCTGGGTTGGCATGTATTGTCCTTTAACACTGGGAATGCTTTGCTCCACTTTCTTCTTGCTTTCATAGTTTGCACTTAGAAGTCAGTTGTAATTCTGATAGGTATCCCCTAATTCTGGTAAGTTTCCCCTTATAGGTCACTTGTTTTTTTCTTGTGGCTTTAAGGATTTTGTCTTTGTTTTGGGTGTATATCATTTTAGCTATGATGTGGCGTGGAGAGTTTCTTTTCTGATCTTGTGTGTTTGGAGTTTTATGTGCTTCTTGTGTTTGTATTGGTTTGTCTTCTTTTAGTTTGGGGAAATTTTCACCTGTTACTCTGTTGAAGATCTGATCAATATCATTCTCTTGGGATTATTCTCCTTCCTCTATTCCTGTGATGTGGAGGTTTGATCTTTTATAGTGTCCCACAGTTCCTGGTTGTTCCACTTTTGTCTCTTTTTCAATTTTTCATAATCTTTACTTGAGGTTTTTAGTTGTTCTGTGTTATCTTCCAGGTCTGATATTCTTTGTTCTGGTTCCTCCATTCTGCTTCTGAGGCTTTTTCCATTCCTTTCCTCTTGATTGGATGAGTGTTTTATTTCCTTTTTCATTTCCTTTTCTGTTTTCTTTAGTATTTCTATTTCCTTTTGGAGCTTCTCAATCTCTTCCTGTAGCTCTTTGTTTCGCTGGTTGGTTTCCTTATCTTTTTCAGCATGGGATCTTTTCAGTGTTTCCACTTCCTTCCAGAATTTTTCATTCTCTCTCTCTAGGTCCTTCTTGAGTTCTTCATTCTCTTTTCTTAATTCTTTGATTTGCTCTTTATAATCTTGTACGTTTTTTAAGTAAGTTCACAATTGTGCTTCTGATATCTGTGTCCTGGGCTATCCCCAAGGGGACCCCACTGTAAGAATCTTCCACGGGGTTGGTAGAGCTTGGTGTGGGATTATCCTGCACCTTTCCCATGTTGCCTCTTCTTTGTGTTCCTGGCATATGGGCTTCTCCTTGCCTGTGTTCCAATGTGAGTCCCAAATGCCTATTCAACTGTGCTGAAGGCTTGCTTTGCTTGCCTCCTTCAGATGCCTTCATAATCCCAGTTGGTGGGGGGGGTGGGGGGTGCTCTTTATCCCACACCCTGGTATCTGTGCTTCTGGTGGTTTTGGGAGATCTCCGATCTCAAGACTCACATAAACCCACCTTTTATACCAGCTGGGAGGATAACTCTGCCCCCACAGCCACAAAAGCCCATCAATCCAAAGACAACTAGATTAAATCAAACAACAATACGCCTTGCTGAAGCACCCAGCTCCTACCTACCTGTGCTTCAGGTGGTCATGGGAGATCTCTGATCTCAAGACTCACAAAAACCCACCTTTTATACCAGCTGGGAGGATAACTCTGCCCCCACAGCCACAAAAGCCCATCAATCCAAAGACAACTAGATTAAATCAAACAACAATACGCCTTGCTGAAGCACCCAGCTCCTACCTACCTGTGCTTCAGGTGGTCATGGGAGATCTCTGATCTCAAGACTCACAAAAACCCACCTTTTATACCAGCTGGGAGGATAACTCCATCCCCACAGCCACAAAAGCCAATCAAGCCAAAGACAACTAGATTAAGTCAAACAACATTCTGCCTTACTGAAGCACCCAGCTCCCACCTACCTGTGCTTCAGGTGGTCTTGGGAGATCTCCCCTCTCTGTATGTTTGTAATGTTGAGAAGTGATTTTTAATATTGCATGATTCATTTCAAATGTGGATCTCAAATAATATGGATAAAATTAATTTAAAGAATTGCTATGATGTTTAAATGAAATAAATTTGTGATTTTTTCAGGAAGTAAAATTGTATATAGCTTGTTGCAATGATTGTACATATGCAGTCAATGACTATTACCACTGGCTAATATTTTTTAGAATACTAATAACTAAACCATGTCTTCTTGAGCTATCTGGAGGGGTTTCTTTATTAGTTTGCTTTTTAGTAAAAGGAATATTTTAGGGAAGCTCTTAGAGTATTGCTGACTTTATAAGGAGAGTTCTAGAAATCCCAGTAAAAGATTTTTATGGGCAAAGAAGTAGTGAGTAGAATGACCATTTAGGGAGGTACTAAGAATCATCAGTGAGGCAAGAGGGTGGGGTAGCTTTATGCCTCTATCTGCATATCATCCACATAGACTTTACAGAGAGTCTGGAGTGCATAAATATCAGAGTCTTGTCCTAATAGCCATCTGAGGAAAGGAAAATTCTGTACCTTGAGAATTCATTCACATATGGTCTAGGAAGGAGGTCTTGTAGGTTTGGCAGGAGGCAGAATATCCCTGTCTCTTCTATTGTCAATGGACTGTGTGACTTGGCAATGAAGGAAACATGAGCATAATACATATGGCTTATAATGGAAGCAGGAGGGTGCAAACTTGGTAGATGACCCCTAAGTATAGTGAGCACACCTATTCTTCACTCAGTCCTGCTTGTTTCTGCATTTATTTCATGATCATTATCAGACTGAAGTTTCTGTTAACTTACTTTCTGTTAACTTGAATGTGATGTCAGGAGTAAATTTTCTCTCTCATCTAGTATTCCATTGTCTAGACAGCTGCTGGGATTTAAATAAAGATGTTTCATTCAAGTTAAAGAGACTTATGTTGCTTTAAAGATAAATTTCCTCCATGGTATATGCAGAGTTGCTTTGCTTCATAAAAATGTACTGCTATTAAGTGCCTACTCTTGGTTATGAATATGCTCTTCTTATGTTATAAGAAAAAAGAAACCAAAATGAGTCACTGAGCACAAACTAAAAATGATTGGTTTCACAATAGTATAAATAATTATATTCTGTTTCAATTTAGAATAGTTCCAGTATACTTTACACATTGTTCATTTTATTAAGTTCTCGGTGAGGCAGAACATTTAGTACATCCAAGATTCTGCCCTTGAAAAGAGGTAGAATGAATATGACAAGTCACCAAAGCTTTCCTCACTAAATTGGCCTCTGCTCTGTGACAGCCCACTTGACTTCTCATCATTCTGAAAATTAGAATTGAAATGAATTTCAGGGTTGGAAAGACCCAGTAGTTTCATAAAGTATTCAGAATATATACCATTTTTTTCTGGGAGCATAATCAAATGGTCAGGTTTCTTCAGTGCAATTGAATAGACATTTTAGTAAAACAATTTTTCTGAATAATTGTAATCTCAACAGACATTTGTTTAATAGTTCCAATGGATTTTAGTGACCATTTTAGTGTAAAGACCATACTGAATATTTTTATAAATAATTTGCAAAGACTGATATTTTTAACTTATAGCCAATTAAAAGGATTTAATGAATAACAAATAATGACAATTCCTGTCCTTTGTCTTACACTCTGATGCTTTCTAGTCTATTGGAGTAACAAATTAGAAGTGACATAGTGACACTCATTATTTTGTACCACTAATATACACTAATAAAAAAATGAAGAGAGATGACTGGATCTGAGCTTTCGTAAAGTCTGTCTTTGCTCACTCTGTACAGAGTTTCACCTCATTTACAGAACCCATACCTATCTCCTAAGATTCAGATTCACGTACCAAAATTTTCACCTTGGAATTTTGGTTCAGGTAGGGTCAGTCTCATCCAAATGACAATGACAAAGAGAAGGCAAAAATTACCCCCTAAAGCTGCAGAAATACATTATCCCTGAGAAGGGAAAATACATGTTGGAGAGGCAAAGACAATGCCCACAGCTTTCATTGCTGTCCTCTACAATGCACTTAAATCAGGTTCCTCATTCATTTTTAATCCCACATCCCTAATATGGTGGTATTTGGAGATTGAAACTTATAAAAATAAAGGTGAGAGTACAGCCCTTGTGATGGGGTTAGTGCCCTTATAAAAGAAGTTTCCTGGACCCCATAAGGATTCAGAAAAGAGAAGACAAGATATAGCAACTCACATAGATAAAGGTACACCCTACAAGATAGTCTGTGCACATTAGATATTATGCCTATTTTTTTGGTTTTAGTATGTTTTGTAGATGATCTCTCTATAGCCCCAGGTGACCTGGAACTTGCTATATAGACCAGGCTGGTCTCACTCTCATAGACATCCACTTGCCTCTGTCTCCTGAGTGCTGCAATTAAATATATGGGCCATCACAACTGGCATTATATCTGTTTTTAAAACTCAAGTAATAGCATGTAACTATTACTAAAAACTCTGTTCATAGTTCTTTTTGTATTTATGACATATTTCAAACACATTTTGACTGCTACAAGGCATGATAGGGAACCTGCCCACTTATCATTATCATCTCATTCCATTTTCTTTCTCACAGACTACACTCTTTAATGAAAGTGGGTATGATGGGAATGGTGGCAAAAACTTTTAATCCTAGCATCCAGGAGGCAGAGGCAGGTTGGTCTTTGTGAGTTCAAGGCCAGCCTGGTCTACATAGCAAGTTCCAGGCCATGTGGTGCTGCAGGGAGATCCTCTTTCAGAATTATAAAGAAGATGAAAAGAAAATGGGTACATGTGTTGAAAAAAACCTGCCATATATTCCCAGATTGCTTCTACATGGTTATATAGATGAAAATAACCTTGAACTCTTGATTGCCCCCACACCTCTAGAGGTGAGATGAGATAGCAGGCATGTGTCAACACCCATAGTTTGATGTGTTGTTGGATATCAAACCCAGGGTACTGTTCTTATTAGTATTAGAGTACTCTATCAGCTGAGCTACATCTCCAGTTTTGTGAGTGATTTTCATACAAGAGTCTTTCCTAGCCTTGGGGTACTTGTGTTGCAGCAGCCACTACCTGAATAGCTTCTGCCTTCTGTTACTTCTTATCCTTCATCTCTCAATTCAGAACCACTCAGTTAAAGGGCTTCCTCTGCCTTGTTATTCCTGTACTTGCAATTTTTTTATGACTCACAGTGTTTTCTTCTGGCTTATATTTCTCATAAGATCTGGGCATCAGTTGCCATTGCTTTTTCTCCAAAGTAGAAGACAAGATTCACAAATGTAGAAAACTACATTTGTCTTTTCCATCATAACAAGATCCCAACATATCCTTCCTGGTCAGTATAGTCTCAGTCAATGAATCTTGAAGAGCTATTTCTACCATTCAGAAATTCATTTGAGAAAAAAAATACAGAGAACATCTGCATAATAATAGACACTAGAATTTGGGTAAGCATATATCTTCATAGGGAATCTTTTATTGCAGATGCTAATAAAATGTGAAGAATGGCCACTCAGTTATTCTCTAATGAATCTTCTAAGTTTTTAGATCTTGGAAGAAGGCGAAGGGGAGATTTCTACATGAAAATTCATTGGATTGGACCCACTTCCGAAACATTTTAGTGTGCCTGCCTCTTAATCATGAAAAATTTCCCTTCTCTATCTTAGTGACTTTTTTCTTTTGCTGCGATAAAACACTGCTCAAAAGCAGCTGAGTGAGGAAAGGGTTTATTTTACCTTACAAGTTACAGTCCATCATCAAGGGAAACCAGGGCAGGAATCCAAGACAGGAACCTAGAGGATGTAACTGAGGCACAGACATAGAGAAACTCTGCTTACTGGTGTGCTTCCTCTCATGGGCTCAGGGCCAGCTGCCTAAGGATGGCACTGCCTGCAATGGTCTGAGCCATCCCATACCAATTAGTAGTTAAGAAAATATCAGGAGCTGGAGAGATGGCTCAGTGGTTAAGAACACTAGCTACTCTTGCAGAGGACCTGGGCTTAGTTCCCAGACATACCCACAGCCAACCATGCAGGTGCTGGAGGAAATTCTGTTTCTTTCTTCCTAGGTATGTCTAGGATTGTGTTAGGTTGACAAAAGCTAACCAGCATACCACTCGAAAGCTACATATTAAAATAAACAGCTTTAGGCTACAATCTTCTCCTCGGATTCAGTGTTCAGTTTCTCATGATCAGTTCTCTGATCTTTTTCACCTTTGAGCAGGGAATGGTGCTGTTAATATGTTGTATGCTATTCTTCACTGTCCTCTTGTATTTCTTGTGTGTTTTACAGAAGCAGTAATTGCTGCTTCCTAAAAGTTGGGATGCTAACATAGTCAGGAGTCTTTGGGACAAACTTTATTGGCATACATTAAGTTTTCTCACTGCCCCTAAGGGTCCTGGAATGTGGAGAATGCATTCTTGCCAGGTGAGTGAATAGGTGTGCAATATTTTCTCAGTTGAGTTGAGGGACTTTGGAAGATTCTGGATATGGACACTACCTTTCTAGTGGCCTAGCTGATATGCCATGTTCTGAAAGTTTTATTGAATCAAATGGCCATTTAAAAGCAACTAATGATCCTAGAAAGATAGATCACTCTTTCTGTTTGAAATTACATTTTAATAGAATGTCAACAAAACAATATGCATTTTAATACATTTCATGAACTGCAACATTTTCAAAATGTGGACAAAGTAGCAAAAAGAGGTAACATTTCAATGAGTGTATATAACTTGAAGGTTCTGGAATATTTTGTTAATCTATAGAATGTATATGTGGGATCTTGTCATTAACCTTATGGTAATCATGGATAAAGCTTAAAGATCTATAGTGATGACATTAGAAACATGAGATGCAAACTGTTAGAAAAAAGTTATCCAAATCTTGGGGTGTTAGTGCTAGAAAGAAGCAAGGAATGTGTTTTACAGTAGAAGGGAGCTGAATTGCCTATGAAGTGAACATAGATCTGTGGTCCTTGAGTAATGCCATAGGTATTGTATCAATCTTGACTCATGCTTATTGTCTCTCTATATGTGTATATATGGGGATGGCGGTGGACTGCAGTGCCATTCAGTGGAGAGCTCTTGTGAGGTGTTATCTATGAGAACTTGGGTTTGATCCTAATAACAGAAAAAAAAAGAAAAGAAAATGATAACCAGTTTCTGTAAGGGAATGAGGAGAAATTTTTGATGTTTGTGGCTAGTAGTTATGGCTATTAATCATCTTTCACTTCAGTCTTAGATGTTAAGCAGTAATGTAGGCATACAGTCTTCCAGCATCATTTTAATAACAAAGATAATGCCTAGATTTGGTTAATAGATTGTTGTCTTCTGTTCTGGGACTCAGATGACCAGGATCTTCAGATAGTCCCTGTTTCAGAATATTTATATGAAAAAATATTGGTAAAAATCTTAATATCATCACTCATTTATTCAAGAAATTTTATGTAATATATATAGTGGGTGTCAGGGCATATTAAATCTTGCTGATACAGGGGCTGGGGCTATGCCTTAGTCATTAAGAGCACTGACTGTTCTTGCAGAAGACTGAGGTTCAATTTCTAGCACCCATATGGCAGTTAACGGTCCTCCACAACTTTAGTTCCGGGGAATCAGACACCTCCTTCTGTCCTCCATGGGCATTGCACAACACAGGCGCACTTACATTCATGCAGGCAATACACTTATACATATAAAATATAAATAAATTTTTTTCTGATACAAGGGTGAAAGATACATGACTTCTTTTTCTTTTGTGTTTGTCTCAGCTACAAATGATAAATACATAAAGAAGTAAGTAAATGACAATACAGAATTTAAAGTACAATAAAAGAAGTAAATTAAATTATGTGCAATACTGAAATAAGAGGTAAAGATAGGGCTTGAAATAGGTATTCAAGAGATGCTCTGCAGGCAGGGTGGAAGGAATGTGAATTAGAATGAGATATAATGTCAGATACTTATGAAAATACCATCATGCAACCCTTGCTTTGTAAACTAACTTAAAATTAACTTTAGAAAGAAAACAACTGTTTTCTGGAAAAGTGACATTTAAATTGAAGCCTGAATGATGGAGTCAATCATATCATAAAAGGGGGAGAACATTGTACATTCTAGGTGAGTACTCTGTTTCTCAGAGACCCTTAACTAATCTGTTGTCATCTTAACAGAATTTTATGTGTACAGTGAGCATAGTGTTGTACATCTCCTAGAGTGTACTACATATTCTTGATGTGTAATCAGGGTCAGTGTGGTTTAATCAATATCTGTGTTTTGTGAACCACTTCTAATATTCTTACTCTGTGTCTTCTATTAAGAAACCAATTAAGCCGGGCGTGGTGGTGCATGCCTTTAATCCTAGCACTTGGGAGGCAGAGGCAGATGGATCTTTGTGAGTTCAAGACCAGCCTGGTCTACAGAGTGAGATCCAGGATATCTGGGGCTACAGGGAGACCCTATCTCGAAAAGACCAAAAAAAAAAAAAAAAAAAGAAAGAAACCAATTAAACAGAAGTGCATTTCTATCTTTGCTCCATTCCTTCAGAAGTGGATATTTAAAGCAGCTATTAAGTCTATTAATTAATGCATTAATTAATTTTTATCTGTCTGTTTTGCCTCCATGTAATGCATCTGTGTTGTGAAAAGGCTGCAGAAATCAGAAGAAGGCATTGAATCCCTCTGCAACCAGAGTTATGGATGATTGTTAGCTGCCATGTGAGGGCTGGAATCAAACCCAAGTCCTCTAGAGTAGCAGGTAGTGGTTTTTACCACTGAGCTATTTCTCCAGCTTCCAGGGGCATTAAATATACTAAAACAGGAAGTCTGAATTTTGAGTGTGCAGGGGAGGAGGTATTTATGGGATTTGTGTGCTTTTGGCATGCTCCTGGGAATTTTTGGCAGTGGCATAGCTTGTAAATATTTAATCTTTTCTAGAAATTATTCTCAGAGGTTCAATATATTAATTCAAGTGGATGTTACAAAAACATATTCACATCCTATTGCCAATTCACAAGAAGAAGAAGGAACTGAATGATTTTTCTATCAAATTCTATGATTTATTAATCCTTACATTCTATGGGATAAGCTTAGTTCTTGGTGATATTGGTAGATACTAAATTAAATTTTATTGATGGGTGAATGAATGAATGAGTATATTAACCAGGCTTTCACTTATAGAATTTAGAGTCACCACTTTTTCTTATGCCTGGGAAAGGTCTTCCACAGAGGCCCTGCAGCACCTGATGATGTTCAGGAATGCTTCCTGTTTTCCAGTAGATGGCAGGCTCTCTTCACTTACTGTTTTCATTTAATACACATAAAGAGTTTGGAAAAAGGATGAAAATGGAAACAGATAAAGGTAGTTTTCTAAATCGACCATGTTGTATTTATTTAATTTTTATGAATGGATTTTTAAATAATGATCTGTTAACTAGAAGGGAAAATTAAAATGTGTCATAATTGGAAATAAGTCATCAAACACAATTGACTTTGTGCTGACATCACATTTCAAACCAATAAGCTGCATTTTGACAGAGTTTTCCTTTCTGAAAATAAGCTTATTAATAGCCACATAGCATGTGCATTTTCGCTTGAAAACGTTAGTCTTTTTCCAAGCTAGGTACTCAGTGACAGATCAACCTAAAGTTTGGTGGAGCCATTTATTTCCCAGCCTGATTCTTTAGAGAGCTCTTATGGAAAACTGCAAACTATTTTAATCTCTAAAATGTTTAAATTTTGTTGAGCAGCTCAGGATGCTGTAGACATCTGAACAAATAAATGCATGTACTGGCAGCGAAAGCATAATACAAACACCTCCCCAACAGGAGCTCATTATACATCTCCACAGAGATTCCAATATGTGAAACATACTGATGCATTCAAATTGCATCTCCACTACGGGAGTTTGTTAGAGCACAAGCTGAGACCACCAATTTCCTTTACTTTAAAGAGTATCTTTATTTGAAACCTAAATCACATGCTGCAGAATAATTTCCTCAACCTGTCCTCTCATTACATACATCTGCCTCAGCCTTCTCACAGTGACCCCATTGTGATAGGGAAAATGACTAAAGTACAGGGACAATTCAGGGTTTTGATACTGAATCCAGTTTCCAGTTGAATTTTTGGAGTCTTATTTGGTCTGTTCTACAGCTGTCACCATCTAAAAAATCTGTCTTTAATGTTGTTCTAATAGACAGCTATTGTTAAGTACAGAATACCGATAATGCTAAAAATATAATTTGCTTATGTAGTTGTAGCTTTTCATGTATTTCTCATGAAATTAGTTATCTGAAAAGAAAAGTAGCCAATACACAGTAGTAGTTATTTTCTTGTTCCTGTGACAAAATATCTGACAAAGTCTTAATTAAGGTGAATTTTGGGCCATGGTTTGAGGGTACAATCCATCATGGTGGGGAAGCATGGTGGAAGGAGCATGAGGTGGTTGGTCACATTGCATCTATATTTAGGAAGCAGAGAAACATGAAGGCTTCACCTGCTTTCTTCATTTTATTGAGTAAGGGCCCTAGCCCTTGAATGGTACCATTCACATTCAAGGTGACTGTATTAGTCAGGGTTCTCTAAAGAAACAGAAGCAACAGGACAAATATATAGCTATATACAATTTATTGATTTGCTCTTGTGACAGAGTTCAAGGAGTCCAACAGTAGCCACACTGCACTGAAGAGAGGCTGAGAATCCAGGGAACTGCTCAGTCCACAAGGCTGGATGTCTCGGTAGTCCCAATCTGGTGCTGAAGGCCCAATGGATTCCAGGAGATCTGCCGGTCTCAGTACATGCTGGGATCTGAAGGGTTGATCACAGCAGCAAGACAAACTCACCAGTGAGAGAGAGGCAAGCCGCAGGAATAAAGAGACCAGCTCCCTGTGCCATGGCCTTTAATACTGCCTGCCAGGAGAAGGTAATGCCCACATTTGGGGTGGGCCATCTGGGTTGAGGTAGTCCAATCCGAAGATCCTTTTTCTCTTATTTGTTCTTTAGTCCAGTCAAGTTGACACCCAGTATTAACCATCACAGTGACCCATCTCTCCTCAATTAAACCTTTCATCAAACATTCTCATAGATTCTCTGAGAGGTATCTTCCCATCATCATTGTAGATCCACTCAAGTTGACAATGAAGATGAACTACCATATGCTATGGCACTAGTTTGACTAATTTTCCATTGTTTATATCTTTTTATTTTGACTATTAATATTCAGGGTTGTTATATAGTTGTTTTAGAATAGGAAATGCAGAAATGGTATATGACATTCCATATTTATCACAAATGTGTTTTCCTTTGAATTATCTGGAAATATTAGTTCAAATGCACATATCCCAAACTTACACCCATTTAGTTATTTATTTTTTTATTTACAGAGTCTCCTCCCATATCTCCAAATGGCCTCAAACTGGTGATCTTTCTACCTCAATCTCTCACATTCTTAGATCACAGGTGTTCCACTGAAACTGAATTATTTTTATTTTGTAATATTTTTATTTTTATTTATTTATTTATTTATTTTATTTTTTCTAATTTTTTATATTTATTGAGACAGTTGAGGTCCAGCAAATTTTCACATCATTTATGCAGCTATTTATAACAGTAGTTTATATTTATATCAGTTTTTACTGCTTGCTTAATGTATGGCAGACTGAGAACAAATGATGTGTTAGAACACCCTCTACCCTTAGGAAGCTTAGAGTATGTAAAGGTAGAGAAGCCATGTAAAGAATAAGGTGAGTAGAACATTGATTCCATAGTGGGATCATACAAAACAGCCTTCCTTTCTACTGGTGTTAGAAGTGAGGGATGAATACTAGACTATCCTGAAAGAGACATAAGAATTTTTTTTGTCACTTGTGAGGTAGAATGTTTTATACAGAAACACCGAGGAGTTCAAATATGAGAAATATGTTTAATGTGCAGGAAAAGTGGAAGGAGAGAATTGACAAAGGAGACACATGGTGTGGTTTATCTCTCTCTCTCTCTCTCTCTCTCTCTCTCTCTCTCTCTCTCTCTCTCTTTGGTCTTTTTGAGACAGGGTCTCCCTGTAGCCCCAGCTGTCCTGGAACTCACTCTGTAGACCACGCTGGCCTTGAACTCGCAAAGATCTGCCTGCCTCTGCCTCCTCGGCCCCTGGCTCCCTGCACATCACTTTTATAAGCAAAATGATATCATCTCTCAGGGCCGATTGTAGACCCCTGCATCATATCCTTTGCATACATCACCTGCTACCACTCAGCCCAGCATCATGGGCTCACTAGCTACTGTCTCATAGTGCAGGGTCCAGGGAGCCTTGTGACTTCTTCTTTATGCCCCCAGGAGATGCTAGCTGAAAAGTTAGCCCTTAAATCAAACTGGGTCTTCCCACATATCATGTTTCCTGAGAATGATAACCAAGTGGCTGCACAAGACAATGATTTCTAAGTACCAATTATAAATATATTCAAGGAACTCAAAGAAGAAATGAACTTTTTAAAGCTGAATAAAGCTCTCTCAGCCCAGCCTGGGTCCCCAGGATCCATCTCTGTCCCAGATTTATGGCCCTGAGCTCTATCCCTGAGACTCACTCATGCCCTACCATCTTAGCTCTTAGACAACCTCCAGTCAAGGGGATCCTATTGCATCCTATATCTGTTTACCCCACAACCAACCTTGACAGAGTGAGTCACTTTCCACCATCTTAGCCATCAGCCCAGCCTGGATCTCTGGGATCCATCCATGCCCCAGACTTGTGGTCCTGAACTCTGTCCCTGAGGCCTCCCTGTGCCACACCACTAAACTCTGTGCACCCCAGACATGTTAATTTCAACCCTAACCTGCCAGTTAATCTGTTCATGTAGCAGTCTACATCCCACCCTCCTGGTCCAGGACATTGTGCCTTCAATCCTTGTTCCCACCTTAAAAAGTTGCACCTATCTCTAGCTGAACTGAGACCACTTCCTCTACCCCAATTGTACATCAACATAAAGTGGCCCCCAAACTGAATACCGAGTACTATTGAGCTGGACCACAACCTAACAAGTAGAAAAACTGAAAGCAATTCCACTAAAATCAAGAACAGGACAAGAATGGTCACTCTCTGGTAGTGCACGCCTTTAATCCCAACACTTGGGAGGCAGAGGCAGGTGGATCTCTGTGAGTTCAAGGCCAGCCTGCTCTACTTAGTGAGCTCCAGGCCAGCTGGTACTAAAGGGAGACCCTGTCTCAAAAAGACTCCCCCCCAAAAAAGAATGCTCAATCTCTCCAATTTCTATTCAAATAGTACTTGAAGGCTTAGCTGGAGCAAGAAGACAAATGAAGGAGATAAAGGGTATAGGAACTGGAAAGGAAAAATTCAAAGTACATTTGCAGACAATATGATTCTATTCATAAAGGACTCTGAAGACTCCACCAGACAATTCCTAGAGCTAATAAACACATTCAGCAAAGTAGAAAAATGTAGAATTAATACCCCCAAATCAGTACTCTTCCTACATATTAACAACAAATATATTGAGTAAGAAATCCAGAAAATGATGCCATTCATAATAGCCTCAAAATCCATGAAATATCTTGGAATAAATCTAACAAAGGAAGTGAATGGTTCCTAGAGTAAAAATGTGAAGACACTAAAGAAAGATGTTGAAGAAGATACCAGAAAATGGAAATACCTCCCATGCTTGTGGATTAAGAAGATTAATATGAAAATGTTCATTCTTCCAAAAGTGATCTACAAATTCAATTAAATTTTCATTAAAATTCCAAAATTCTTCAGAGATATTGAAAAATATCAAATTTCATGAGGAAAAAGAAAAAACTCAGGAGAGCTAAAATATACCTGAACAATGAAAGAACTNGAGATCTCAAATCTCAAGAGTCACACAAGCGTGCCTTTAATACCGGCTGGGAGGATAACTCCGCCCCCACAGCCACTAGATCTAATCAAGCCAAAGACCACACCTTTAATCCCAGCTGGGGGGATAACTCCAACCTCACAGCCACAAAGGCCAATCAAACCAAAGACAGCAGGACCAAACGATCAGCAATCAGCTCGCCAAGGCACCCAGTTCCTACCTGTCTTCCCCTCTTCCTGCCGCTGGGCTCAAGAGATCTCAAATCTCAAGAGTCACACAAGCGTGCCTTTAATACCGGCTGGGAGGATAACTCCGCCCCCACAGCCACTAGATCTAATCAAGCCAAAGACCACACCTTTAATCCCAGCTGGGGGGATAACTCCAACCTCACAGCCACAAAGGCCAATCAAACCAAAGACAGCAGGACCAAACGATCAGCAATCAGCTCGCCAAGGCACCCAGTTCCTACCTGTCTTCCCCTCTTCCTGCCGCTGGGCTCAAGAGATCTCAAATCTCAAGAGTCACACAAGCGTGCCTTTAATACCGGCTGGGAGGATAACTCCGCCCCCACAGCCACTAGATCTAATCAAGCCAAAGACCACACCTTTAATCCCAGCTGGGGGGATAACTCCAACCTCACAGCCACAAAGGCCAATCAAACCAAAGACAGCAGGACCAAACGATCAGCAATCAGCTCGCCAAGGCACCCAGTTCCTACCTGTCTTCCCCTCTTCCTGCCGCTGGGCTCAAGAGATCTCTACATTGGTACTTATAAGAACAAGAAAGGACGTCCTGAACAGGACTCCAGTACTGTCACCATAAAGCCCAACAATTGACAAATGGGACCACAGGAAACTAAAAAGCTTCTGTACATCAAAAAGATATCATCATTTGCATGAAGAGGCAAACTATATAACACTTACCAGCTATAACTCTGGCAGAGGGATAATATATAGAATATACAAAAAACTAAAAAAAAATCTAAACATCAAAACAAAACAAACAATCCAATTAAAATGTATGGAAAGAAGCCGGGCATGGTGGCGCACTCCTTTAATCCTAACACTTGGGAGGCAGAGGCAGGCGGATCTTTGTGAGTTCAAGGCCAGCCTGGTCTACAGAGTGAGTTCCAGGACAGCTGGGGCTACATAGAGACCCTGTCTCGAAAAGACCAAAAAAAAATATGTATGGAAAGAGCTGAACAAGTAGTTCTCTAAAGATGAAATGGAAATGACTGAGAAATACATTTAAAATATTCAGCATCTTTAGTCATCAAAGAAGTACAGATTAAAACCACTTTGAGGTTTCTTTTCATCCAATTCATAATGGCTAAGATAAAAAAAATTCTGGTAAAAACCTGGAGAAAAGGGAGCTCTTATCCAATGCTGGTGGCAGTGCAAACTGGTGCAGCCTCTATGTAAATCAGCGTGGACATTCTGCAAAAAGCTAGAAGTAGATCTATCATCAAACGAATTGCAACAAGACACTTTTTTCATATTTTTTATTGAGCTTTTTTACATTTCATACAACAGTTCTCAATCACATTTAGACCCTCTCCCCCATTCATAACCCACAGCCTCCCCAGCTGTACTTCATGCATTCTACCATACATGTTAAGTCCTATCCAGTTAAGCATTTGTACCCAGATGTGCTTTGGTACAAATTCATCCACTGGAGTCTAGTCAACCTATCTAGTGATCTTAAGGCCTACTCTCCCTCACCCAATAGTAATCAGTTTGCAACAGTTCCTAGGCTAGAGCCTGCTGGCTGCCCATTTCCCTTGCTCTATTCTGGGTCCCTGTCTGAATGAGTCAACATGGGTCTTGTGCTTGATGCTATCATTACCAAAAGTTTGCATGTGTAAGCTTCCAGTGGACTGGAAGCCTCTGTTTTCCTATGTTTATGGACCAATCCTGGCTCTTGCTATCTTTCTCCCCATCTTCCAAAATGGTCCTTGAGCCATTGGGTGGATAAGGTTTAAAATAGGAGTCCTATCCAGGGACACACACCAGAAGTCACTTATTCTCTAAAATTTGGCCAGTTGTGGCCTCCTGTATTGCACTCTATTTTATAAGGAACCTTCACCAGTGAGAGTTAAGGGATACACTAGTATCCTCTCTACCCTCTGTCCAATATTCCACAAGTCTTAGGTATGGAGGTTCCACTATAGATGGAACCTAGGACTGGGCATCTCTCAGACACATATTCTCTGTATGTGACCAGTTGTGAAACTCTACAGTAGCCTCCATCTGTTGCAAAAAGCAGCTTATTTGATGAGTGGCATATGATATACAGCACACTTGTCTGTAAATGTAAGGATCCATATTAAGTATGTCATAAGAGATTTTATTTGTCTAGAGATATGACAGAGATAGGGTTTTCTCTAGGATATATGGCCTCTCCAGCCATGTGTATTTGGCTGTGTTTACATTGTTACCCATGATTTTCCTCCTACTGAGAGAGTTTTAAGTTCAATTAAATAGCTGTTGATTTCCTCCCAGTTAACAGTGCCACTACTGCATCAATAGACATAGTTTGCTGTGCCAGTCATTATGGTTATTGGGCTTTAGGGCTGGGTTGAACCATTGATTAATCTTCTCTCTTATCAGCTTACATAGTATCCTCTAGAACTATGAGTGCTAAACTTCAGGTAGAAGGCTTCCAGGAGGTCAGTTTGTGCACCATTCCTCCAAGTTCTGTGTCCAAATTACGTCCTGCCTTCAGCAGTAGGGTCTTCAAATTCTGGGAGATAACAAAGACCACTGGAAAAAGCCTGTGTTATTTTTGTAGTCTCTTGGAATACTCTGACCAACTACTCAAAGGGAGGTCTCTCTTGTCTGGCAATCTGTCCCTTGCCATAAATCCCCCAGGCCTACACTTGCACAAATGTTGAGACACTGTATGTGCATTTCTCAATGGGTTCCCAAGCCAACACATTTCCCTCTGCCTTCCCTAGTCCCCCAAGCTCCTTTCATCTCTCCTCTTTCCCTATCAAACCTCCCTCCCCACTCCATTATCCCCATCCTCCCCACCAAATGACACCTGCCTACCATCATCCCCCATCTCCTGAGTTCTCTCTTCCCCCACCATGGACCCCTGCTTGTCCCTCCCCCCACTCCCACTTTCCCCAACCACTCCCCCTAAGATCTGTTACCTACTATCCCACTCCTTTGGGCTCTTTCTTTCCCTTTACCTCCATGTTTCTGTTCCATTTTCTTAGCTCCTGCAAACAGGACACTAATTGAATATATTCCACTATGATGCTGAATGTCAATAGTAAAGCATGAGCAAGGGAAAGTAGACAGTCTTGATCAACTGAACATTATGCTTCAAAAATTCACTTTAGGGACCTGAAAGATGATTCAGTGGCTAACAGTACTGGGTACTCTTGCAGAAGTCTTGGGTTCAAACCCCAGCACCCACATGGTGGCTAACAATCATCTGTAACTCCAGTTACAGAGGCTCCAACACCCCTTTCTCTTCTTCATGGGCACTGCATAACACATGTGCACCTACGTACATGCAAGAATGAGTGGAGACTGAAGACCAGAGTGGATGAGATTATGCATTAGAAGTGGGAAGAAAGAAGAACAAAATCTAGAACATTGGAAAACCAAACATTTAAGATGTGAATATGTAGATATGAAAAAATAATATTCAATAGGCAGGAAAAGTAGATGGAAAGACTGGATTCAGGGGAATGTAGAGTAACAGTCAAAAAGTCAAATACAACAAAGAGGTAAAATAGTAAATGGTAAGAGAAGACTGTTCAATTTGATAATCCTGAAGTGGAAAGGGTCTTTCTCAAAGTAGATCCTATATGGCAGCATTGATGTCTGTGATTAGTGAGGGGAAGATGTAGATTTTCCCCCTCAGAGTTAGTGTGTGAAGACAGGAACAAAGACCCTTCACTAGCACCTGGCTTAGGTGCTGGCACTGACTGGACACAATATTTTTGAACTGATTGTCCTTTTAGAGACATGGTCTCCCTGTACTGAAGCTACAGCTGGCCTGGAAGTCACTATATAAACCACGCTGGCCTTGATCTCACAGAGATCCACCTGCCTCTGCCTCTCAAGTTCTAGGATTAAAGGCATGCACCACACCCTGTCGGACACCAATCCTGGACTCAGACATATCTTGAGTGTCTTCAGGCTACCAATCTGCTTAGCACACTAGGCACAGCAAAGAATGCAGGGCATGCTCTGTTTTCAGTTATCACAGGCTCAGAAATCAGGAGTCAGCTTACTTGTCAACATGCCTCTCTTCTGAATATGCCCCATAAGCTGGGATGACTTGTGATGGTGCGGAGGTCTAAGATTGACCACTGGGAGGTGCGGTCATGGGATGTATTGGCTGCCTGCCCCAAACCTGTATATGCTGCCTGTTACATAGAATAAATGGATTTTCACCATCTGATGTGGTCCCTGGGCTATTACTGCATTTGTGCTTGGCTGTGGAGCTACCAACCTCACAGCTGGCTCTTTAGCTTGTTTGGCTATGGGAGCCAGCAGCTTTGAAACTGCCTGTTTGGCCATGGGACCATCACTCCCACAGCTATGTGTTTTGCTGTGGGACCATCAGTCCCACAGCTGCATGTTTGGCTTCAGCACCATCAGCCCCATGCCATGCATGTGCCTACTTCAGCCTGTCCAACCATTGGGTCAACAGCCCCTTGACTGGTGACTTCAAACAGGCACTTGAATCAATTCGGTGAGTCTCAGGCACGTAAACTCCCATGATAGGGTATCTGCCCTTATCTTCTAGGGAGCCTCTTCTTCCAGCTGAGCACCTTTGAGTCATTGTCTTTCCCCTGGTTCTCTGCTGTGAGTCTTTTCTCCATTGTAACTATTCTCCTCCAATATTTGGGCCAGAAACATTAATATCTTTGAGGTATTGCAGGCTCAAATCAAAAGTGAAAATGAAAATATCCCTTCTTGCTCTGAATCTGGTGATGCTTCTGCTACTGATGAGGCTTTGGCCTGGAGCCAGAATCTGTCCCTTTGATAGATCTTGGGATCCCCAAGATCTAGCTCCTTCCTGTACACCTCATTATGCCTATACTGAACCCACAACTGCCCCTTTGGATCCCATCAATCCGAGCCATCTGCTGGCTCCTCAGCCTTTCATGACTCTGTGCTCAGTGGGATCATGCATGGGGATGTCCTCCCCTCAGATTTCCACTCCTCTCCTTTAATGGCTTTTCCTGTTAACATTGGCCTACTCTGAAGCCCACTTCTTTGGTATCCTTGCAACTGTAGCACCATTAAGCCATTTATTGAGATGGTCCATACTCTCTATATGTAGAGAGCCTTTTGGATAATTTTTCCTCGAGTCTTAATACCCTTTGGCCTGGGCTATCTCAGCACCCAGTGATTTCTTAAAATTAAATTGAAGGCCTTTATGATCAGTGTGAACAGCAGGTGGAGCATAATCACTCAGCTGTAGTACAAATTTCTAAGCATCAACTCCAGGGAGAAGGCTGATTGTGGAGTGACCTGCTAGACCAAGCCCATGCGCCCCATCCCCAGACATTTGAGTAGGTGCGCTCCTGTGCAATGCGGGCCTGAGGAGAGCCCCCTTTCTGGGGGGGGTATCTGCCACCTTTTTCCAACTGCAGCAATAGCCAAAGGAGGATTTTATTCAGTTCCTTACTCAGGTTATTTAGGCAGTAGAAGGCAAGGTCTCCCATGGGGAAGCCTGCAAGATCTTAATTAAGGAATTGGGATAAGATGGCACTAACACCAATTATTATTATTATTTTTTAATAACAATTTGTTATTTACTAAAATTTCTAATTAAAGTTCAATGTAGGATTCATATATACATGTACATAAAAACATACATTTCAGAAAGTTGATATGGAAAGAAAACTGTCCATTTGCTACAAATAGAAATTTTGTAGCATTTTGAAATTTTGTAGCAAAATGAGTGATTGTAGCAATCACTCATTTTCCACATAATATGCCTTTCTTTTTTATAATGCTTTAATTGATGGTTTGTGTATTTCAGACATTATTTCCCAATTCAGTCTAGACATATTCCCCTTCCCCTTCCTGCCACCCCATCCCAGATCATGCACTCTGCCATAACTATCCTGTGTAGGGAGCACTTGTATGAAACCGCAGAAACAAAGCACCTCTTGCTGGTTCTTCTCAAAGCGGTTTATTATTCAGGCACATCTTTTTCTCCTTCTCCAAGCTTCTCTTCTTTAGACCAGAAAGTCCCTCTATTTATCCACCTTCCCAGCCCAGGTTGCGTGGCCTCAGTCTATTGGTATCATCTGGCCTGATCTCGCATACAGGGTGCACCTGCGCAGCTCAAACGGTGAACGTGGCTTTACTTAGAGGTAGGAGGGAATCAGGTGTTAGTCATAAGACTTGGCTAAAGTCTCGGTGCCATCCTGGGACCCTCGCCACACCTGCTCTCCACATCTCCCCCTTTTTTATTATTTTAGTAAAGAGATTGTAACTGTTCCCTCTCCGGGGAGCTTCACTGTCCCCCCTTCCGGGGAGCCTTCCGGGCCTCTTTACCGGGCCCCTTTCTAGCTTGTCCTTCCCAAAGCGGTCTCACCCTGACCGCAATGAGTTCTGAATGAGCTTCCGGGCCCCTTTCTAGCTCGTCCTTCTCAAAGTGGTTTCACCCTGACCGCAATGAATTCTGAATGAGCTTCCGGGCCCCTTCTAGCTCGTCCTTCTCAAAGCAGTTTCACCCTGACCGCAATGAGTTCTGAACGAGCCTCCAGGCCCCTTTCTTTATTGTCCCTTTACTTTATTGTCTAAGTTCAGCCTCCACCATGAGAAAGCCCGGACCGCTGCCTCAGCGGAGCTGCTCCGCCTCCTCGCCTACAGGCTGCTGGCCGCCTACGCCGTCTCCTGCGCACCCCGCGCCTCCTTCGGCCCCAAGTTTAATGGCTGGATCTCGCTCTGGGTCCGTCGTATCGGTGCCCAGGCCAGCTCGGCGGGTTCTTTCTGGCTACGCCGAGCCTGCGGCACTGAGGCCCTTCCAAGTGCCGGCTCACAGTCTCTGCTAGCCGAGCCCTGTTGAAGCCTGGTCTGAAGTCCTGGTCTGAAGTCTCTACAGCTCAGTTGAAGTCTCTGCAGCAAATGTCTTAAGTCTCTTTGTTGTGCTTACGCTGCGGTCGCTATCCAGCTTGAGCCTCTTTTGTGAGATGCTCTTCTGCAGCTCTAGCGGGAGGCCCCTCGCGGCTGTCCTCCTCGGTGCTGAAGCCTTTCATTGCCGCCTTGCCCAGCCCGCGGCCCCAGAGCACTCAGAGCCCGAAGCCGTGATGCTTCTATGCTCACGCCCCCTGCTCTGGGCTGAGCGTGGCCGCTGCTCCGCATCCCCGTACAGGCCACCATTTGTAGGGAGCACTTGTCTCCCCACAGAAACAAAGCACCTCTTGCTGGTTCTTCTCAAAGCGGTTTATTATTCAGGCACATCTTTTTCTCCTTCTCCAAGCTTCTCTTCTCTAGACCAGAAAGTCCCTCTATTTATCCACCTTCCCAGCCCAGGTTGCATGGCCTCAGTCTATTGGTATCATCTGGCCTGATCTTGCATACAGGGTGCACCTGCGCAGCTCAAATGGTGAACGTGGCTTTACTTAGAGGTAGGAGGGAATCAGGTGTTAGTCATAAGACTTGGCTAAAGTCTCGGGCACCATCCTGGGACTCTCGCCACACCTGCTCTCCACAATCCTGCATCTTTCTCTGTCTTTTTATGTTTAGGAATCCACATTTTCCTCCCTTAATTGTATATAACTCTAAAATATGCATACATACTTTCCATTCATATACAATAATTACAGAATAATTGGTGAAAGTAAGTGATGGATCAATTCTAGAGCCTGTTAAAAGATTTACATTATAACAACATAGTTGCTTTCAGATAAACAGAAATATAAAAATAATGTTGTTCAGCTTGTCTTTCATCTGAGGATTTGGTGTTAGCATCCACAAATGAGAGAGACCATTTGCTGCTTGTTTTTCTGGGACTGTGTTACTTCACTTAGCATAATGGCTTAGAATTCCATCCATTTACCTGCAGAGTTCATGATGTCATCTTTCTTTACTGCTGCATAGAACTCCATTGTGTATATGTACCAAATTTTTGTCATCCACTTGTCAGTTGAGGGGCATTTGGGTTGGTTCCAGCTCTTCACTATTGTGAAGAGAGCTTCAATAAACATGGATGTGCATGTATATTTGTGGTAGGATGAATCTTGTGGGTATATACCCAGGAGTGGTATGGATGGGTCAGGTAGTAGGCTCATTTTGAGACTTCTTTTTTTTTTTAATTTTATTTATTTCTGTATGTGTATGAATGTACTGTCGGCATGCAAGTCTGTGCACCTGTGTCATGCAATGCTGCAGAGGTCAGAAGAGGGTCTCGGATTCCTCTGGAACTGGAGTTCTCCTGGAATTGGAGTTTCAGACGGTTCTCGGCCACCATGTGGGTGCTGGGGATTGAACCCAGGTCCTCTGTAAGAGCGGTCGGCGCTCTTAACCACTAGGCCATCTCTCCAGCCCCTCATTTTGAGACTTCTAAGTGTTATCCACACTGCTTTATATAATGGTTGTACAAGTTTACATTTCCACCCAGCAGTTGATGAGTGTTCCCCTTTCCCCACAACTTCTCCAGCATTTGATGTCATTTGTTTTCTTCATCTTAGTTAGTCTTATCAGAGTGAGATGATATCTTAGAGTGGTTTTGATTAGTATTTCCTTAATTATTAATGATGTTGAACACTTTTTTGATGTTGAACACTTTTAAAGATGTTTCTCAGCCATCTTTAATTCCTCATTGGTGAATTCTCTGTTCAGCTCTTTACTCTATCTTTTGAGTAAGTCATTTGTTTTCTTCTTTGTTTTTTGAGTAGTCTTTATATTGTTGATGTTAATGCTCTGTCAGATGAATCACTGCTGAAGATTTCCTTCCACTCTGTGGGTTTTCTCTTCACTTCCTTGATTGTTTCTTTCACTGTACAGAAGTTTTTGAGTTTGATGAGGGCCTATTTGTCAACTGTGGACCTTATTTCCTGTGAAGCTGCTGTCTGATTTAGAAAGTCTTTCCTACACCCATGTCTTGTAGGTTGTTCAACTTTTTCTTCTATCACCTTCAGAGTTTCAGGTTTTACATTGAGATCTTTGATCCACTTGGAGTTGATTTTTGTACAGGGTGAGAGTTAGGGGTTTAATTTTGTTCTTCTACAAATGGTGATCCAGTTTTGCCAGCACCATTTGCTGAAGATGCCATCCTTCCTCCATTTTTGCCCCTTTGTGGCTAAAATTGTATGATCTCTCAAGTTTGGATCTTCAATTTTGTTCCATTGGTTAATGGGTCTGTTTTTTTGCCAGCACTAGGCTGTCTTTATGACTATGGCCCTGTAATATAGCTTGAAGTCTGGTAGCACAATCCCCACTGGATTGCATTTTTCACTCAGGGTTGCTTTAGCTATTTGGGGTTTGTTTTTCCATATGAATTTAAGGATTTTTTTCCAAGTCTTTGAAGAAGCTCATAGGGATTTTGATTGGGATTGCATTGAATCTGTATATCAATTTGGGTAAAATGGACATTTTTACTATATTAATTTTTCCAATCCATGAGCATGGAAGATATTTCCATCTTTTGATGTCATTTTCAATCTCCTTCAGGGGTTTAAAATTTTTGTTGTAGAGATCATTTGTATCTTTGGCTAGGTTTATTCTCAGGTATTTTATTATTTTTGAGGTTATTGTGAGTTGGAAGGACTACTTATATTCCTTCTCCACTTGTTTATTGTTGGCATAAAGAAAGGCTACTGATTTTTCCAGGTTAATTTTGTATCCTGCCACTTTACTCAAACTTTTAATCATTTCTAGGAGTTTTCTGGTGGAGTTTTTTTTTTTAGCATCGCTTAGGTAAACTATCATATCATCTGCAAAAAGGGACAGATTAACTTCTTCTTTTCTGATTAGCACTCCTTTCATTTCTTTCTCTTGTCTTATTGCCTTAGGAATAAGACAATAAGGGACAGCCTTGCTGGGTTCCCACCTTTAAGGGAAATGGTTCCAATTTTTCTCCATTTAGGATGTTTGCAGTGGGTTTGCTATATATGGCTTTGATCATGTTGAGGAATGTTCCCTTCAGTCTGATTTCCTCTAGGACTTTAAACATGAAGGGATGCTGGATCTTGTCAAAGGCTTTTTCTGCATCAATTGAGATGATCCTGTGGTTTTTGTCTTTCAGTCCAGTTATGTGTTTTATGATATTTATTGATTTACATAAGTTAAACCATCCTTGCATGTCTGGTATGAATTCAACTTGGTCATGATGGGTGATCTTTTTTGATGTGGGTCTGTATGAGATTTGCATTGTTGAGAATTTTTGCATCTATGTTCATTAATGAGATGAGTCTATAGCTTTCTTTTTTGGTTGTATCTTTGCCAAGTTTTGGTATTAGGATGATGCTGGCTTCATAAAAGGAATTTTGGAGAATTTCCTCTGAGAGTATCCTTCTGAACAGAATGAGTAGTAATGGTTGTAGGACCTTTTTAAATGTTTTGTAGAATTCTGCTGTCAATTCATCTAGGCCTGGGCTTTTTTTAAGTTGGGATGTTTTTTATTACATCCTCAATTTCTTCAAATATTATGGGTCTATTTAAACTGCCAATCTCTTCTTGGTTAAGCTTTGTTGCTTCCCAGGATTTCAAATATTCATCCATTTCTGTTAGGCTTTCAAATTTAGTGGAGTATAGGTTTTTGAAGTATTCCCTTATGATATCTGGATCTTAACTTTGTCCGTTGTGATGTTTCTCCTTTCATCATGAATACTATTGATTTGGAGTTGCCATTTCTTTCTTTTTTTTTTTTTCTGGATAATCGGGCTAGAGATTTGTCTATTTTGTTTATCTATTCAAAGAACCAGCTTTTGGATTCATTGATTCTATGCATTGTTTTCTTTGTTTCTATTTCATTTATTTCTGCTCTGATTTTTGTGATTTCTTCCTGTCTTTTGGGTTTAGGGTTCATTTGTTGTTGTCTCTCAAGTGTTTTTAGCTGCAGGGTTAGATCATTTATTTATTCCCTTTCTTTTTTTTTTGATGTGAGCACTTAGGACTTTAAATTTCCCTCTCAAGACTGCTTTTAAAGTATCCCACAAGTTTTGTTGTGTTGTATTTTCTTTTTCATTCAGTTCCATGAATACTTTTATTTCACTCTTTATTTCCTCCCTGACCCATTCCTTATTCAGGATTGTGTTGGTTAGTCTCCATGTATCCTTGTAGCTAGTTGGGCTTATTCTGGTGTTCATACTGAACTTTATTGCACTGTGGTCTGATAGAATGCATGGAATAATTTCAATCCTTTTGTATTTGTTGTAATTTCTTTTGTGCCCCAGTATGTGGTTGATTTTGGAGAATGTTCCATGAGGTGCTGAGTAGAAAGTATATTCTCTGGTGATTGAGTGGAATATTCTGTAGATGTCTGTGAGGTCCATTTGGTATTATTCAGTTCTGATGTCTGTTTATTTTTGTCCAGTTGATCTATCCAAGGAGCTCAGTGGGTTGTTGAAGTCTCCCACTATTACTGTGTTAGGATTAATCTGTGTCTCGAGGTCCTGCAGAGTAGTGTTTATAAAGTTAGGTGCACCAGAGTTTGGTGCTTAGACATTTAGGATTGTGAAGTCTTCATAGTTAATTGTTCCTTTGACAAGGATGTAATGGCCCTCTTTGTCTCTTCTGATTAATTTTACTTTGAGATCTATTTTGTCTAATATTAGAATAGCCACTCTGGCTTGTTTCTTGGTACCTTTTGCTTGGAATATTTTTTCCATCCCTTCACTCTAAGGTGGTGTCTGTCTTTGAGGGTGAGATGGGTTTCTTGTAGACAGCATATAGAAAGATTGTGTTTCCTAATCCATTCTCCCAGACTATGTCTTTTGATTGGGGAGTTTAGCCCATTAGCATTTAAGGTTATTATTGAGAGATGTGTGTTGCTTCCTTTCCCCTTATTTTTTGTTTGCATTCTTGGTCTATGTTTGTATTTGCTTTGTTATGCTTCTGTTGTTTTCTCTCTTTAATTGCTTAGGGATAGTTGCTCCTTTCCTCTTTTTGGATTGCTTCAAGGATTTTCTGAAGTGTTGTTTTCTTAGACATGTATTCTTTTTTCTTGTTCATGTCATGAAAGATTTTTCTTTCTCCTTCAACTATAACTGACATTTTTGCTGGATATAGTAGTCTGGGTTGACGTCTAAAGTCGTTTAGCACAGGGAATACTTTGGTTCACGTTCTTCTACCTTTCATAGTTTGGATTGAGAAGTCAGCTGTGATTCTGATGGGTTTCCCCTTAAATGTTACTTCTTGTTTTTCTCTTGTGGCTCTCAGTATTTTGTCTTTGTTTTGAGCATCTAGTCTTTTTAACAGTTACATGGCTTGGGGAGTTTCTTTTCTGTTCCTACTTCTTGTATTTGTGTGAGAATGTCTTTTTTTAGTTTGCAGACATTTCCTTCTATTATTCTGTTGAAGATCTGGTCAATAGTGTTGTCTTGGGATTCTTCTTCTTCTTCTATCCCTATGATGGGGAGGTTTGGTCTTTTCATAGTGTCTCACATTTCCTGGTTGTTCCATTCTTGTGTTTTTTTTTTAATTTTTCATAATCTTTACTTGAGTTGTTCCATATTATCCTGTTATATATTTTTTTCTGCTTCTTCCATTCTTCTTCTGAGGCTTTTTCTCATCCTTTCCTGGTGACTGGATGAATGTTCAATTTCCTTTTTCATTTCATCCTGTGATTTCTTTAGATTTTCCACTTCTCTCTAGAGCCTGTCATTTTCATCTCATAGCTCCTTGGTTCATTGGTCATTTTCTTTTTTCATTTCGGTCCTAGGATCTTTTCAGCGTTTCCACTTCCTTCCAGAGTTTGTCATTTTCTCCCTTTAGTTCTTTGCAATGTTTGTCATTATCTCCCTCTAGGTCCTTCTTTAGTTTTTCAATCTCTTTCCTTAGTTCTTTTTACCATTTGTCATTATCTCCTTCTAGGTCCTTCTTGAATTTTTCATTCTCTTCCCTTAGTTCTCTAATTTCTTTGAATATGTCTACAGTTGTTCTTCTACAGTCAGTGTTTTGACCTCTTTCCTCAGAGATCTCATTGTAGGGAACTTCTGTAGGGTTGGTAGAGTTTGGCGTGGATTTATTATGAGCTTTTCCCATGTTGTTTTTTCTTTGTGTATTTGGCATGTGTATTTGTTGTTTCTTTGGATTCTGGTACCTCAATGTTGGATGCACAGACTATAATCACTAATGCTGCACCTGTTAGATCCTCTGCATCACAGCTCCACCAGGTTGACTGGGGGGGTGATTGTGTTGCTACTTTTGCCTGCATGCAGGTAGGCCCCCAAGGGTCAAGGCAGTTCTGCCTTGCCTTACCGGCACCTCACTGAGTCCATGTGCCTGTCTGGAGCCCAAGCTGGGACTTCTGGGGGTGGGTGTTGAACCCCACGAGTCAAGGCAATTCTGCCTTGCCTTACTGGCACCTCGCTGAGTCTGTGTGCTTGTCTGGAGCCCAAGCTGAGACTTCTGGAGGCGGGTGTCGAGCCCTGCCAAGAGTCAAGGCAGTTCTGGCTTGCATTAACACCTCACTCTAACACCAATTATAAAACAATAATCTGGCCAGTTAGATGTAAACCACTTAAGGATTGGAAAATAACTACTCAAAGCATTGGCAAGAGAGCTTCTGGTATGGCACCTTTGGCACAAGGCTTCCTATCTGCCCTGCATCACCCAGGAGTTGGTCTGTATCATCTCTAAACAATGAATCAATCAATGAATCAATCAATCAATCAAACCAACAAATGCCTGAACTAAAACTGAGCACAAAGAAAGACTGAAGTGAAGAGAAGCTATTACCTCAAGACATCTGAGAACTGAGAGAGTAATCAGAGTTTATCTGGTCACAAGATTTTAAAACTTTATTTTTGTTTCCTTAGAAGTGCCTTTTACCAAATGAATTAATATTTTTTAATTCCCAAGTACAAGACTGACATTTATGCTAAGATTTTATATTTATATATAATAACTATGCATATTTCAACTTTCAGTAGTATAACAAATGTTCTAAAATATTGTTGTTTGCAGGCTGGAGAGATGACTCATCAGTTAAGAAGTCTTGCTATTCTTCCAGAGTACCCAGGTTCAATTTCCAGCACCCATGTGGCAGCTAACCATCTGTAACTCCAGTTCCATGGAATACAACACCCTCTTCTTGCCTCTGTGGACATTACACACTGTGATATGCTTACATACATGTAGGCAAAACACACATACACATAAAATAATACAAAATAACTAAAAATATTATTATTTGTGCATGTATGTGTATGCATACGAAATTTCCAGGGTAAACATGTGGAAATCAGAGAACAATTTAGAAGAGGTTGCCTTCTTCCTCCACCATGTGAATTTCAGGATGAAACTTGGGGTGTCAGTTTTGTTGGGCTTGGTGGAGGTAGGCTTACCTTCTGACCCATCTCATCAGCCTTGTAATGAGTGTTTCGATGAGTACCCATGGTCTAAAAAAATCTGAACTTGGTTGTTAGAGATGCCAATTTCAGAATCTATTAGCCTTCACATCTAACATATTTCCATACATTGCTTTACTTTTGGTCTTCAGAGAAATCCGGAATCATACATGTGATTTTCTTTTGTAAATAGTAACTATGGTCTTAAAACTGATCAGTTTGGAATCTTAAGACTCTCATCAATGTTTTGTGTATTTCATGCATCATTTTTCATTTCAATTTAGATATATTTCCCTTTCCCTTCAATAAAAGTGCTATATTAAAAAATAAACACACAAAAAGCAAACAATTCAATCCCAAATGCCTAACATTTGACTGACAGTCTAGAGCAAGCACAAAATCCCAAGGAAAGGAAATGACCTCAGATACAATGGAAGACATGTCAAAAGAGAGGTATTAGAAGTCTTTAGACAGAAAGACCTACTAAGTACCACTCTAAATAAATAGTCTGTATTTAGATACAGTCACATGAAATTTGAGTACATTTAAAAAGACTCTCTCATTATTTATGCATGGATAGTAATCAATACTATTATAAAGCATCTGCTACATGTATTATAATGCATGGAATACTTTGAAGTCTAAATTTAAATTAGCAAAGGCTGACCTCCTAAGTCTTTTGGGGAAAGATTGTTCTACAATGAGTAACAGATAGAAAGATGAATGAAAGCACAAGCTTTCCTCTCAAGAAATTTACAGTGAAGAGAGAAAAATTAAACTCAGGAAATAAAGCAGTGAAACATTAAATGTTAAATAATAGAAATGCAGTGTGCAAAATATGCAGATTTCAGTGGAGAGACAAAAGGAGACTGCTTGGAGATGTGGAGACTTGTGAGGAGTGAAGATGTCCATCATGTTCAGAGGGTTGGAAAGAATATTCATAGTTGATAATAAATGTTTTTTGTGTGTGATTGCAAACATCTTCCATCAATATGTAGTAATTACTATCATGACTTCCTGTCAGAAATATAGAGGTCAACAAGACAACATTGTTATACAGTAACCACAAAACTCAAACGGATATTTCCAACATATGATCTGTTATTAATTTACATGAACAAATTACTACTCTAATAAAATGAAGAAATAGTCAGGCCTTGACTATTGTGTTAATATTCCAGTTTTTGTGGTGAATTATAATGAACAGAAACTTAAGTGAAGGAAGAATTCATTGGATTATGAATTTGAGGTGTTGGTCAATGATTGGCTGGCTCCATTGTGGTAAGGCAGAACACTGTGGTGACAGGTGCATGTGGCAGAAGAGGCTTATCTCATGATGCCCCATGGACAGAAAAGGAGACAGACTGGGGAAGGCGCTAATTCCTACCAATTGGCTTGGAGTTGGAGATGTTGCCAGAGTGTTTTAGCAACATGCTAAATGTAAGTCACTGACAAGACAATTAACATAGAAATGAACAAATATACAACAGTAGATTAATGGATAAATAAAATTTGATGGTTTGAGCTGAAAGATGGTTAAACAGATAAGAACACTGGCTGCGTGATGAGCAAATGGTGGGAATCCTATTGTTTTTATGCAAAGATTTGAAGGCAGAAGGAGACTATTGGGAAAGAAGGGGGTGAGTAGGTCAGTAGTTATTTTGCAATTTTAAATATACCAAATGAAATAGAATCTTGGAAATAGATGTTCAATGAATTACTTTAAAGAGAGGAATTACCGCCGGGCATGGTGGCGCACGCCTTTAATCCTAGCACTTGGGAGGCAGAGGCAGGCAGATCTTTGTGAGTTCAAGGCCAGCCTGGTCTACAAGGTGAGTTCCAGCACAGCTGGGGCTACAGGGAGACCCTGTCTCGAAAAGACAAAAAAAAAAATAAAGAGAGGAATTACCAATAAAATCTTAGAGGATGTAGTGGAAAAATGGGTAACAACATTGAGATAATGTGAAACCTCACAGTACTCCTCGCAGGAAAGTCATTGATTTTTTTGAATGAAATGAATTTGAGAATATGTACACATATTTCTTCAAAACTAAGCATTTAATTATTTATAATTTAAGTTTCTTCATAGTATGTGTTCTAGTTCACTTTTCCATTGCTGTGACAAAACACTCTGACCGACACCAACTTGGAGAGGAAAGGGTTTATTCAACTCACATCTCCTGGGTCATAGTTCATCACTGAGGGAGCCCATAGTTCATCACTGAGGAACTCAGGGCAGGAAACTGGAGGCAGGAGCTGAAGCACAGGCCATAGAGGAATGCTGCTTACTGGCTTGCTCCCCTGGCCCATGCCTAGCCTGCTTTCTTATATTGTACATCTTGCCGGGGTGAAACCACCCACAGTGGGCTGGGCCCTCCCACATAACTCAACAATCAAGACAATACTCCATAGACATGGCCACAGGCCAGTGCAATGGAGCCAATTCCCCAATTGAGGCTCCCTCAAATCAGTTGTGTCAAGTTGACACTAAAGTTATCTAGCATAGAATGACAAACCTCCATTTCTATATATAATTTTGGCTAAAGTATTTGGGTTAGTGGAACACTCTCATTAATTCAGATTTATCAAATGTCTCATAATTTTCAATGAAATGTAATGTTTTGAAACTTAAAAAATTCAAATGTATTAAATATTCCTAGTAATTATCAATTTCTTGTCAGGAATTGTAGACATGGAAAGTATATATTTAGAATTCTGATGTTCCACCAGTATAATAAAGCTAATTGTGAATCAGTATTATGTCTCTTAAGAAATCTTTGTTTATAATTACTCAGTGCTTTCAAAAGGTGCTATGGATATCTTAATAGTGGGGACCAAGTTTCTTCATCTTGGAATCTCCAGCATATTTATTTGTATACAACAAACAGTAAACATTTATTAAAACATTGAATTTGTAACTGTGGGCTTTTAGGTTTGCTGCAAGAATGTATAAAAATACTAGAAGCCTGCTTACTGACGGTATTGTCTTTGATACTGTGCTCAAAGAGGATCAAAGAATTATCTCCTCTCACTAAGAAAGATTACAGAAATTTAAAGTAGAAATTCCTTGCCTAAATTTCCCTAAACTGTGGAAATAGGTGCCTTCAGAATTTTTAGTTCTTATCCTCAAGAATATGATAGCATGACACAGAAAATTTAGAGACTGTGCATATACCTTTGATAGGAGAGGTTAGCAGAGCTGAGGATGTAGTCACTTAGCAGTTGAGTTCTAGCTTAGCTTGCCCATGTCTCTGAGTTTGATCACTGGTGCTACAATAAGTAATCCCGTGAACAACAAATTAATGATAAATTTGTTGTAGGATCTGATTGTAATTATCCTAGTTGCAAAGTAATGAGTTTCATTAAAATTGGATAAAGGCCTTGAGATGAAATGCTGAACTTTATTTTATTCTCATGACCTAAGTATTCAAGTGATATGTCAAATCTTTGTTTTTACTTTATTTGGTTTTTAAAAATGTATATATATGTGCATGTTCATGTGCGTGCAGGTGCTCATGGAAACCAGATAAAGACATCAAATCCCATGGAACTGGAGGTACAGGTAGGTGTGAACAGCCTCATGAAGGTGCTGGGAATGGAACTCCAGTCCTTTCCAAGAACAATATGCACCTCTTATCCACTGGGCCATTTCTCTAGTCCTGTGAAATACTTCTAAACAACCTAAAGACAATAAGAAAACACATACATTTCTGTGATTATAATAGTTGTATAATTAAAAGTGGAATTGGAAAGAGGGTCAATAGAAATGGGGTTACCTAAACATAATCAATGGTTGGTTCACTTCTTATCATAATTACATGAATTTCTTCCCTTATGTTTGCCTAGAATAAGATAGTCCAAAGTATTTAATTGTTCAGGCATTTTGGGGGTAATATTCCAGACATGTAATATAAATATGTTTTTTTTTTTTGGTCTTTTTGAGACAGGGTCTCCCTGTAGCCCCAGCTGTCCTGGAACTCACTCTGTAGACCAGGCTGGCGTTGAACTCACAGAGATCCACCTGTCTCTGCCTCCCAAGTTCTAGGATTAAAGGCGTGCACCACCACGCCTGGCCCAATAAATATGATTTTTATGATTATGAATCATATACATTATAGGTATTAGAGGACATTACTATGTGTTCATTGATTATTTACTTATTTTTCTTGCTGTTGTGACAAAATTTCTGGCAAGAGACAATTTTTAAATATGTTTTATTTATTTTTATTTAATGCATATGTATATATGACCTGCATGCATTTATGTGCACCTGTGTTGTGAAAAGCCTGAGAAGGTCAGATAAGGGCACTGCATTCCTCTGGAACTTGAGTTACAGATGGACAGTTGTTAGCCATTCATCACGTGGGTGTTGGGAATAGAACCCAGGTCCTCTGTAAGAGCAGCCAGTTCTCTTAACCCCTGAGCTCTTAATCCCCCTGGTGAGAAGCAATTTAAGGGCAGAAAATTTACTCTGGCTTATACCTTGAGATGTCATTCCATTATAGTGGAAGGATATAGCTGGAGGCAAGAAAGGTCTGGCAGCAGGAATAGGAAGTCAGCTGACCACAGTGCATCATTGTAGGAAGCTTTCTTTGCCACGAGCAGGTACAACATGGCCTTGATAAGGGAAGGGAAGCACACTATCCCCATGCGGCCATTGTAGGGAACTGACCTCTCCACGAAGAGACCAGCTGATTACTTTCATAACCTGACTGGAGAGGTACATCCAACTCAGGTTCTTAGCCTGGGATGACGGAATGTTTCCCACTATTGGCCATGATTTCCCACCTACCCAGAGACTGGTGGCCCCTGGACAGGAATTTCAGGCTGATGACTGATGGCCTATCTTCAGCCTCTGTCCACTCACAATTCACTTCACCACACCAGTTATCCAGGTTGGTGGTTCAAGAACCCCTTTCCAACCCACTGGCCTCCTAAATGAAATGCAGGCCTGCTTTGGCCTGTATGCACGCAAAAAAATGATGGCCAGGAATTCTGTAATGACAGTAATGGAGAATTCGGTTTATTGGCTGCTACAGCTTGCCTTTATAAGCAAAATGATGTCAATTCCCAGAGCCAATCACAGACCCCCAATTCCATGCCACTGCACACCATTGCCCCACCCAGCATCATGCACCTGGGCCTTGTTGTCTGCTTCTTCTTGCGGTGGAGTCAGAGAAATCCTCTAACTCCCATCCACGTGGTGTCCTGAGGGGTGCTAGCTGAGAAGTAGCCCCCAATTCAAACTGGATCATCCTACATTTCCCCTTTTATTTATTTTTTGAGAGGCAGATGAGCCCATGGGAGAGGTTGGCACCAAAAAAGAGCCTAGGTCTTGAACAGAGGATTGCTTAAACCCATCTTGAGTACTGGTTGGAGGCAGGCCAGACCTAAGATTTTATTTTTCACACTAATACCAATTCATGCCCCCCCCCCACAAACAACCACGAGATAGACTGTCAACCACAAGTAATGAATACAAGCAACCTTCATGTAAAACCAATTTGCAAGCAGCTGTGTCCAAACTTATACAGCCCAAGGTCCACTTTGTGCATCTGGAGAGGCTTGCATGTACAAGCATGTTGATTAAATAAGAGTCTAGCCTATACTGCTGTAATCTCACAATTCACCCCAATTTCCTCAGCCCTTACATTCTATCATGCCCCCTTTTCAGCAGGTTGTTCCCTAGGCTTTGGGAAAGGGGCACAAGTGGGTGAGAAGCAAAACAGTCTACTTTCTCTGGAGATGTCATTTTGGACTCTGATCAGTTCAGGCTGTTTCCTTTCATGGGTTGGCAGTTTATCCAGGAATATCTTTTTAATCCTACTAACAAAGCACAAGCAATTAGAGATACAGGCATTTAAACAGTACTAATTATTATGGTAAGTTACTTTGTGGGCATAAACACAGATGTTTGGATGGTATGCTAATCCATGAACCATGGCTTTCCTGTAAAGGATAACAAGTCCTTATTGTGGCTTATAACATCTAACCACTAGAGGATGTAAGCTTGTGGCATCAGCTGTGAATTATTCCTCCAAGGAGAGAGCTAATAGACAATTAAATTAGGGATATACAGACATATGGCTGCCACTGGCTGCACAATATCTCCAGGCAGGTGAGGTGTAGCTGATACTGACAGAGGAGTCTTGCTTGACTCAAGGGGACCAATATTTGCTTCATTGATTTAGTGGCCTTTAGTAACGTTCTCTGGCATTCTAGAGGCAAACTGTACACTTGCAAGTGCAGTCTCAAAACATCTTTCCCATGCTTACACCAGGTCTTCATCAGCAGGGCCTTACCACCCACTCTTCTTGCAGGTATCCCAGTTTATAGGTAAAAAGCCTTTACCTTTTTGGGGGCTTGGATTCCCTAGCCAACATCTTCTTGACAGAATGACCCATTGCTGACACCAGAGCTCTCCTGTATTAATATTAATATATTTTGTTTACTTATATAGCTTTCAAAGGCTTTACTATTTGGCTTTGGATAGAGAATTTTCTTTTCCCAGTTTTTATGTCTATTAGTCAGTTAAAGTAGTTATACATGTTTTATAAGAAATTACTACTATAACAGTTGGCTCTCATTTATAGTTAGGGAATGACTTCATTACCATCATGTTTTTCTTTTTTCTATGTAAAAGACAGGTAGGAAAGTCTCTCATATTAAAACTTTGCAGCACCTAGAAGGTAAACTTTATTAGGACACATTATAAACAGTCATTTCAAATAGGATCCACAGAGATGTTTGGTGCCTGTGACTCAGGCAGTCTGAGGTTTTTCTCCCTTTTAATGTTCAGATGGGTCAGCTTCCCTGCTGGTATTTCTTGGTCCATCCTGCACAATGGAAAGCTGTATCTTTTCTTTCTCCGCAATTAAGTTGTTGATGTTTTGACCTGTGTGAATATGTAAATTTTTCCCATAGTTAGTTTTAAGATTTAAATTGAAAAATTTGACAAAAGGTTTAAAGAGTTTTATAATTAACTGTACACCCCCTTTTTATTTTATGTTTCTATTTTTTGACCCATAAATCTCTAAAAGGCAGTTGTATTACACATACCTATAGACAGGAATCAAGGTGTAAATTTTTATTAAATTCACCCAAAATGTTTATCATTGACTGTATGTTGTTAATTTGGGAAGTAAATTTAATGATTTTAGTTAATACTGTACAACACAAAAATTATAGAGAACATTTGTGTACATTAACCCCAAAGTTGTTATACAAATTATAAATAAAACAAACATGGACAACAATCAACAAATTGAAAAAAATAAAGTAAGTTAATTTCCAATTAACTTAACTGTATTACCATTTTATTAAAACTTTTTAACCGATGTTGTTTAATATAGACATTTTTACTTTTACTAAGTCCTAAAATACCATATAATATGTAGACAAAGTTTGGGCAAAGTTGAATACCTGTTAAACACATATCAATTAGATATACATTGTTCCTTAAAATTCTTTCACTAGACTGTGACTTCAGAGAAATTAAGTCCTTTAACTTATATTATTTATTTGTATTTTTATATAAATCTCTACCGAAATACCTCTCTATAAATGTATAATAGTTATTTTAAACATATTAGTATGAATCTTATAAAGTGGGTTTATAACGATCATTTTTCTTTTAGTCTTTAGAGGTGGGTTTTCCAGGCATGGCATAAAACCCTGTTTTGAAGATGTTTTATCTAGATGTTAAATGCTTTACAATACATATTTAACTATACTTTAAATTATATATAAAATAAAATTATATTATTTCTTATATTTTTCATTGTTAGCCTGAGCCTTTAACTGCCAAGCTATTCCCCCAGCCCATAATATTATTTCTTTTCTTTTTCTTTCCTTTTTTTTTTTTTTTTTATTTTCGAGACAGGGTCTCCCTTTAAGTCCCAGATGGCCTGGAGCTCACTCTGTAGACCAGGCTGGCCTTGAACTCACAGAGATCCTCCTGCCTCTGACTCCTGAGTGCTAGGATTAAAGGCATGTGCCACCATGCCCGGCTATATTTCTTAAAACCAATTTATTTCCTACAATGCTTTAAGAATTTGCTGGAATTTTTGTCTTAGGTGTTGAAGGTGTGCAAGCAGCAGGTGGTGGCATACACCCACAAAGAAGTTAACTGTTACCACACCTGTATAATTTTATTAGTAATTCTTTTTTGGGTGTGTGTTTATTTATTTATTTTTTAATTTAATTTTTATTGATGGTTTGTGCATTTCGTACATCATTTTCCAATTCAGATCAGGCATATTTCCCTTTCCCTTCCCCCCCACCCCCACCCCATCCCAGATCATGCATTCTGCCATAACTGTTCTGCATCTTTCAAGTTTTTTTTTCATTTTTTAGCTATAAGTGATAATCCATGAGTATAAGCATCCTTCGTGCAAAACCTTCTTAACCAAGACAAGTAAATTACACAAATAACCATAGAAGTTTAACTATATTAATAGTGCTGTGTCTAAGTTCAAAGGGCCAGTTTCAACCCAGAGGCTTCTTAGCATTGTACAAATACATATTGACATTTTACATAGACCCAATTAAAGATTATTAACACCAAAATGTATAAACCAATAGTTTGGTATTGGTTGAATAATATGTTAACAGTGACTTATAGTTGAATTTTTAATACACAGGAATTTAGAAAATTACAGGATCAAAACAAGCACTCACACACCCATACACATACGTGCATGCATGCATGCATGCACACACACACATATCTATACACACACACATATATATATGCATATATATATATATATATATATATATACACACACAAAAGAAAAAAGGTTGTGAGACCAATCTGTGGGAAGGAAGTTACATTATTGTCTTATACTCAATGAGAAAAAATCATTTCCACAATTAAGCTTGGGTTTAAATTTCCACAGAAGTCCATCATCTGTCTCTGGAGCACTGGAAGCAAAGCTGCACCTTTAAAAGACAATTAAGATGAACCACTGCTCCAGGGCAAGAGTGCTGGAGAGCTCTTTAGGGCTTTCCCAGCCACATACATGATACTGTAAAGCTACCCCATCTCCCACCTGCTGTGGCTGTCGTTTCTGGAGCAGGAGAGGACACAGAACAACAAACCTTGGACTAGGTTAACCAGAGTATTTACAAACAGCTACAAATTGAAAAGTGTAACAGCTTCATTTTGCTTTTGGTCTTTTCAAGGCAGGGCCTCCTTACAGTCCCAATTGGCCTGGAGCTCACTATGCAGACCAGGCTGTCCTTGAACTCACAGAGACCAGCCTGGCTTGGCTTCCTGAGTGCTAGGATTAAAGGTGTGCACCACCACACCTGGCTCCACAAGCCTGGAATTTATGAGCCCAGTTCGCATTACAGAAGACTGGCCTCTAGAATAAGGTCCTAGAGGAAGCTTAGCAGACAAAACAAAAAACAAAACAAAACAAAAAAACCCCCAAAACCAAAACCCAAAAAACAAAATGAAACAAACAAAAAACAAACAAAACCCCAAACAAATAAACAACAACAACAACAAAAAAACCCTGAACTGAATTAACCACTGCAAAGACATTGTTTACAGAAAAAATAGGTTTCAAGGAGAACTTTTATATTAAAACACCCTTAAACTGTAGCTGGCTTTTCACAAACTTCAATACAAGCCACTATTGGTAGGCTAATTCCTGGGTAGGGAGTTGCTTCCCCAACCCTAGCCGGCCTAGAACTGAGAGGCCTGTGCAAATGTGCACCTCAATAGAAGGCTTGCAGCAAAAGCCTTGAGCTTGCTCCACAGGCACGCCTGCCCTCCCTGCCTCTGTTTCTGCCCCCATGACCTTTGCCACCTGAACTGCAGCAAGAGGGAAGAAGCCTGGGCTTCTCCTTGTGGCTGAAATTGAGGCTGCAGGGTAGGTTCCAAGCCCACTGAAAATTCCTCTAGAAGGCAAGCTGATGGGAGAGGAAATCTCCTCTCTCACAATTTCTCTGAATACCCATAACCTGGGAAGGCTGGGGGACAGACAGATGTTCCCAGTCAGAGGAAGCCAAAACAGTGCCCCAGGGCTCCATAAAGATTCCCCTCTGAGTGGGTGAAAACTCCCAAGAGAGTGCAGGGCTCTCAAACCCTATCAGAGAAGAGGTCTCTGACACACAAGCCAGGTCCCCTTTCAGCACCATCTATAGGCACACCAGCAGATTCAACAGGGGAATTTCCTCTGCCTCCATCCTTAGTCTGTGCCTTTAATGATTCAGAGACTCTAAACTGTCTCCAGGCCAGAACTTGAAACACAACAGCTAAAGCAAACCACAGAACACAGTCAACAAATACATGCCATACATCACAAAATGATTCCTCCTGAAATGTAGCTTCCTTAAAGGTATTATTTTCCATCTTACAGAGATTCTAGCTTACCAAACTGGTTTCCATGCCCCATGTTGATGTGCCAAGATTGTAGGAAGCTTTCTTCCTGAGTCAGGAAGTGAGAGTAAACAGGATATGGGGCCAGGCTATGAAGCCTCATGGCCTATTCCTGGGACCACTTACTCCAGAAAGGATCCACCTCCTTCCCAAACAGCACCAGCAACCTGAGACCAAGTGTCCAAACACCAGAGGGTATGGAACATTTCACATGTAAACCACAAAATACTCATTCTAAAAAAATTATTTTTAAATAAAATATTGAAATCACTTAAGGTATAAACTTTAGGTGAATTAACTTATTTCTCTATGATTGAACTTCATGATCATGTAATTAATGCAAGGCCATGTGGGTTATGTAGTAAAACATTTTAACTAGCCTATTTCTTTTGGTATATTTAATTCAAATATGATTTGTAATTTGGTGCCTTTTTAATGTGTGTCACCAATTTAAAGTACAGGATTTATAGTTAGAAAATATAAATCCTTACTCTTAGATACAACTCACTTTAGGATAAGAAATTGTGAAGAAAGTTGGGACAGTGGTCTGATCATAGCTACTTAGGAGGCTCAGATGGGAGGACTCTGAATCTTTGGAAAGCCAGGGTAATTTAGCAAGATCCTGCTTTAAAAAAATCATGAAAACTATGGATAATATTAACATTACTTATTTACTCAGGATAATCCTTCAAAACTTGAGACAAATGGGAGTACTTAAGTCAATACTTGGAGATGTTATATGCTTAACATGAATTAGTTTGAGAAGACATATTCAAGTCAATAAAGAATAAGTATTAAGGTTGAAGAACACCATTAAACATTGAGTTCTTAGGGAAATATTACACCACAAAAATATCTTTAAATACTTTCATCAGAGAAATGGCATTAGATCAAATAAAATAAATTATTCTGGCTACTATTGGAAATTTGCAAATGTAAATAATTCTTTATTATAATGTTAATATCAATATCTAAGACAAATGTAGATACTATATTAAATAAAAACCAATGGTAAAAATTAAAATAATTTTTCTTACCCTCCTGAGAATCTCATAGTTTTCTTTGAAACATTATTGAAAGTCCATTCTTGTCCAGTTCAATTGAGATCATTTGAAAACTTCATATCCTTCCTTCTGTACAATAATTGTGAGAATTCAACCCAAGGGTTTAGGTGTGAAGAAGGCATGGCCAGAGTTTCCCTCCACTTCTACTTTTTCTCGTTTGCTTCTTCTTCAAGGATGGGAAAATAGGATTTTTGTTTTATTTTGTTTTGTCTTTTTTTTTTTTTCCTGCACATCTTTAAGTCTCTGCAAGACAATCATAATGCGAATGTTCCAGAGTATCCAAAGCGTTGCTTTCAATGATGGATACCATTAGTGATGGCACATGAGTCTTGTTTTCTAAAAGGCTCTATCAATGTCAATTGTGGGACAATGTAGTATGAAACTCTTTCACAAAACAGTCTCATTCCATGATTTCCTGACAACATTCCCAGCAGAAAGCAGCTAATCTATTTGCTGTTTCTTGGCTGATCAGACATTCATCCTTTAATTTCCTGATTGTCTTCCTCAATGATTTCTGGAAATGTTTTTCTCAGTCTAAAACATTTCATAGGCGGGGGCTGGAGAAATGGCCTAGCGGTTAAGAGCGCCGACTGCTCTTACGGAGGACCCGGGTTCGATCCCCAGCACCCACATGGCGGCTGAGAACCGTCTGAAGTTCCAATTCCAGGAGAACTCCAGTTCCAGGGGAATCCGAGACCCTCTTCTGAACTCCGCGGCGTTGCACGACACGGGTGCACAGATTTGCATGCAGACAGTACATTCATACACATACAGAAATAAATAAAATTATAAAAAAACAAAACAAAACAAACAAAAAAAAACATTTCATAGGCTTTCCTTGGTATTCTCTAGCTCGTGGATCACATGATCTAATTTATGCTTAAGTTTCTTTGGACTGTTCATAACACTGTAGCTATGTTCAAAAATGAACTGAGATTGGAATTCTTCAATACACAAGGCACCAACAAGCTGGTGATTGTGGTTTGTGAACTGGAAGGGGTGTGAGAATGAAGTTTTTTCTACAGTGAAGCTTTTCTCTTTTTTCCTCTAAGTGATATGGAGAAGTCAAAGACAGAAGGGATGACTCCAGGTTTCAGTTTAATATTTTGAGTAATTCTGTCAAAATCTGTTTTTTTAAAGTGCCTTGAACACAACACATCTCCTTTCTTAGGCTCCCAAATGTCCGCAGCATTCGCAAGTCTTTTCATGCTAAGACCCATTTTCTTTTGATGTTTTCATCTGTGAAGAATACATGAAATGTCAGTCCTTTTAACTTGGAATTTGGCAAACACTGAGAAGCACATCTAATGGCTGAGCAACATTTCATCATGATTTTAGCAACTCACAACAAAACAGTTCTTTCACCCCATGCATTCTCCTTCCAAGTGTCTCTCAAAGTTGTGATCACATTACTGCAGTGATTCTCTCTCCCTGTCCATCTGTGACTTCCACTGGGGCAAGTCATATGTTCACTTTTTGTTTTCATGGCTTTGCTAGTGACTACACACATGATACTACATATTATTATGTCTTCAGAACGAGTCTGTTTTGTTTTGAGACATTGTCTCCATGTAGCCACCAGCAGGCTTGGAAATTCATATGTAAATCAGACTGGTCTTGATCACACCAGCACTTCCTACAAAGTGCTGGGATTAAACATGTGTACCACCATGCCTGGCAACATTTTTAGTTGACTGTAACCTTTTGTCTACCAATGACATGGGTCTGGAAGGCAATTCTATAGGACTTCATTGCGAAATGCATGGCCAGTGGGAATTGTTGCACAATGAAGGAACCACTCTCTTCATATCTTTCTTAAGCTCTCACTCTAATTTCTCACTGTTAACATCTGCTTATAAAGTGATAGATCCAGTCTAAGTTAGTTAGTCTAGTGACTTTCAGAGCTGTCTCATGGAAATCCTCTGTATCATACCTGACCACTAATGTTCCACCTCCATTGCTGTCTTCTTTCATTACTCTGTACTGTCTTTCCATATCCCACTCCTGAAGAATTGTTCACGAAGGCAGAATGTTGATGGCCACAAGGAAAAAGGGATGCTATCTTATTTTCTTGTAAGGCAAGTTTATAAAAGTGGATTTTTTGGAACCCTCTTTGGGTAGGAGCAAGCCTTATCCATCTTAAAGGAGGATGTGACATTTAACTAGGTTATCTGTATTCCTCACTCTGTTCACAGACCCTGTGCTTCTCTGATGGACTTAAGTTCTGGTGGGGTTTAGAGAATGCTGTTCTTTTAGTAAGATCACCTGGAATCTCTCTTTAGAATTTTTTTTTGTGATATTTTAGTGCAATTTGAAACAACCCGAAAAGCCCAATACAAACTGATTCTATATATATATATATATATATATATATAATATATAATAATTATCTATATCTGTGTGTGTGTGTGTGTGTGTGTGTGTGTGTGTGTGTGTGTGTATAATGTTGTGCTACAGAGTTAGAGAAGTGTACTATTCATTTTTTCTAGGTTTTGATAATCATTGTTTGAAGAAGACACTGGCTGCAGAAGCATCCCACAGTTCTTAATGTTTACAATGTAATTAACTTGTCCTCCATGCTTCTTCTGTTTAAACTTGCTGATGACTCAGCTATAGCTTAAAATATAAATCCTTCTTCATCAACTTTTTGATGAAACTAAACATTTACTGAATTTTTCTCAATTTCTGTATCTTTAAACACAAAAGCTTATATGACAGTCGAAGAAGAATAAGTTCTAACATTGTGAATATTATTATAACTCAGGTTTACTTAAATGTTATCAGAATTTATTTATTGTCAGTATCTCTGTTGAGCAAAAACATTGGTGTGTACATCTAACACATAGAAAAACTATATTTTCATATACCGTGCATAAGGCAATTTTTGTTAATATACACTTTGTAGTATTTAGAATAGAAAGAACTCTTCTCCCATTAAATACTTCATACTAAGTAAAATAACCCAGATTCAGAAAGGCATCTATTGCACCTTTTCTATCAGATGGAGAACTATTGTTTTACGCACCCCCCCCCACAGTTATCCATGAATAGTTTTTATCAACTTCACACAAACTAGAAACAACTGAGGAGAAGACATTTCCTTCAAGAAAGGAATTTACCCATCAGACTGGTCACTGGGAATCTCTTTGTGGCATTTTCTTAATTGTTAATTGATGGATGACCCAGTCCTCTGTGGGAAGTACTATCCTTGGGGATGCAGGTCTGGGCTGCATAAAAAAGTAGATGAACAAACCAGTAAGAAGCATTCCTTCAATTTTTCTGCTTCAGTGTCTACCTTCAGGGTCCTGCCTTTACTTCCTGCCTTGGTTTCCCTCAGGGATGGACTGTGACATGGAAGTATAATGTGAAGTTAACTCTTTCCTTCCACAGCTGGTTTTGGTCAGTGTTTTATCACAGCAACAGAGAAGCAAGCTAGGACAATATAAATGAAAGACATGATAAAAAACACTATAGTTGGGAAAAGAAGAGCACTAGTTGGGGGGTGGTGCAAGAGAGGATATAAGGGTAATCGTGGTCAAAACATCTCCTATTTTTGAATGAAATGTCTTTATGATACCTATCCCTGTGTACAATGAATATTTGCTAATACACATTTTTTGAAAGAATATACTTTGATAGAGGGTAAGTTAACAGTATTTCCAGGCAGATGAGGTGTAGCTGGTGCTGACGGAGGAGACTTGCTTGACTCAAGGAGACCTATATTTGCTTTATTGGTTTAGTGGCCTTTGGTAACACTCTCTGGTATTCCAGAGACCATCTGTACACTTGCAAGTGTACAGCATTTTCCAATTCAGTTCAGGCATATTTCCCTTTCCCTTCCCCTCACCCCACCTCATCCCAGATCATGCATTCTGCCATAACTGTCCTACATCTTTCTCTCAGTTTTTTTCATTTTTTAACAATAAGTGATAATTTATGAGTACAAGCATCCTTCATGTAAAACTAATTTGCAAGCAGTTGTGCCCAAACCCACACAGCCCATGGGTCCCACCGTCCAGCAGGGGGGGGGGTCAATCAAGTGATCAAATGAGTGTCCCAGACTATATTGCTTTCGTGTCCCCATTCACCCCCAATCGCAGCTCTTACATTTTATCACGCCCCCTCTTCCTCTTCTGAAGATTGTTCCATAGGCTTTAGAAAAGGGCACAAGTGGATGAGTAGCAAAACAGTCTACTTTTCTGGAGCTGTTGTCTTGGACTCTGGTCAATTCTGGCTGTTTCCTTTCATGGGCTGACCGACCAGGAATAACCTTTCGATCCTACTAATGAAGCACAAGCAATTAGATATATAGGTATTTAAACAGTACTAATTGTTATGGTAGGTTACTTTGGTATAGACACAGATGTTTGGATGGTATGTTAATCCATGAATTACATTTTTTTCCTGTTAAATATGGCACGGTCTTACTGTGGCTTATAACATCTCCTAACCACTAGAGGATGTAACCTTATGGTATCAGCCATGAGTTATTCCTCCAAGGAGAGGGCTAATAGCCAATTAGATTTGGGATAAACAGACATATGGCTGCCTCTGCTGCACAGTATTTCCAGGCAGGTGAGGTATAGCTGATGCTGACGGAGGAGTCTTGTTGACTCAAAGAGACAAGTATTTGCTTTATTGGTTTAGTGGCCTTTGGTAACACTCTCTGGTATTCCAGAGACCAAGTGTACACTTGTGAGTGCAGTCTCAATACATCTTTCCCATGCTTAGATCAGGTCTTCGACAGTAAGACCTTACTGCTTCTCTTCTTGCAGGTATCCCAGTTTACAGACAAGAAGCCTTTACCTTTTTTTGGAGGGGGGCTTGGATCCTGTGGCCAAAATCTCCTTGGTAGAATAATCCATTGCTGATATCAGAGCTCTCCTATATTAATTTATTTTGCTTAAATGTACATCTTAAAGAGACTTTAGTATTGTATTTGGTCCTGGATAGAGAATAATCCTTTTTACAGTTCCTGTCTATTAGTCAATTAAAGAAAGCAGTTTTACCTGTTTTATAAGAGATTACCTCTATAACAGGTCTAATTTACAGTTAGAGAATGACTTCATTACCATCATATTTTTCTTTGTTCTATGAAAAGGAGGTAAGAAAGTCTCTGATATTAGAACTTTGCGGCACCTAGAAGGTAAGGTTCATTGGACTCATTATAAACAGTTGTTACAAATAGGATCCACAGAGATGTTTGATGTAGCGGTCTGAGGCTTTTTTCCCTTTTAATATTTAGATAGGCCAACTTCTCTGCTGGTATTTGTTGGTACATCCTGCACAATGCAAAGCTGTATCTTTTCTTTCTCAGCCATTAAGTTGGTGACGTTTTGACCTGTGGGAAAATACAAATCTTTTCCTGTAGTTAGTTTTAAGATTTAAATTGAAATTTTTTTGACAAAAATCTTTAATATATAATTGTATCCCCCCTTTTTTATTTTAGGTTTTTATTTTTTGACCCATGAGTCTCAAAAATGCAGTTGTAATACACATACATATAGGCAGGAATCAAGGTTTAAATTTCATTAAATTTACCCAAGCTGATTAGGGTGACTGTATGTTGTTAATTTTGGAAGCAAACTTAATTCCTTAAGTTAAATTACCCTACAGGTAAAAGAGAATGTTACAGGATTATACTGTATAACACAAAAGTTATAGAGAACGTTTGTACATGTTAATCCCAAAGTTATTGTTACACAGATTTTAAGTAAAACAAATGTGGACCACAACAATTTATATTTCCTGTTAACTTAGATGTATTACTGTTTTTGTTAAAAACCTTTAAAATGATGTTGTTTAATATAGACATTTTTACTTTTACTAAGTCCTGAAATACCACGTAATTTGTAGATAGAGTTTGGGCAAAATTGGATACTTGTTGAACTCATGTCAATTAAATATATATTAATCAAATATAGACCCGTGTCTCTCTCCCAACCCTCCCACACCTCCAGAATCACTATTTCAGTCAGTTTTCTGATGCAGTCTTTCTGTTGTTGTTCTTTCAATATGCATCCCTCTCCACAAGAAATATTTACTACTGGGTTATTGATGCTAGCATTCACAAATGAGGGATACCATTCATCGTTTGTTTTTCTGGGCCTGTGTTACTTCGCTTAACATAATATCTTCTAGCTCCATCCATTTACCTGTAAAGTTCATGATGTTGTCTTTCTTTACTGCTGCATAGAACTCCATTGTTTACATGTACCACATTTTCTCTATCCGCTCATCAGTTGAGGGGCATTTGGGTTCCAGCTTCTTGCTATTGTGAACAGAGCTGCAATAAAATATAGCTGTGCATGTATTTCTGCAGTAAAATGAGTCTCGTGGGTATGTACCCAGGAGTGGTGTGACTAGGTCAAATGGCAAGCTCATTTTGAGTCTTCCAAGGGTTCCTACACTGCTTTCCATAGTGGCTGTACAAGTTTACATTCCCACCAGCAATGGATGAGTGTTTCCCTTTCCCCACAACCTCTCCAGCACTTGGTATCATTTTTTTTCTTGATCCTGGCAAGTCTTATTGGATTGAGATGATATCTTAAAGTGGTCTTAATTTGCATTTCCCTAATTATTAGTGACNTCCGTTAATTTCATGTTATTCTAAAATATGGATACATACTCTCCACCCATATACAGTAATTACAGAGTCTGAAAATAATTGGTGGGTGGATTCTAGAGCCCACTGAGGGATTCATATTATGACAACATAGTTGCTTATTAATAAACCAGAAATATAACCATACTGTCATTCAGCTTGCCTTTCATTTGGGGGACTTAGTGCTAGCATCCACAGATGAGGGAAAGACTCTGAATGAAGTAGATACTGGACTTTGTCGCTTGTGTTTTAGAATTTAGAGTAATGGTAGGTGTTGTTTTCCTTCTTCTTTGTTTTTTGATTAGCTTGTATACTCTGGAAATTAATGCTTTGTCAGATGTATCTGCAGTGAAGGTTTCTTCCCACTCTGTGGGTTTTCTCTTCACTTCATTTATTATTTCTTTTGATGTACAGAAGCTTTTGAGTTTAATGAGGTCCCATTTGTCAATTGTCGATGTTATTTCTTGTGCAGCTGCTGTCTGATTTAGGAAGTCTTTTCCTGTGCCTATGGCTTGTAGTCTGCTGCCAAAATTTTCTTCCATCGCCTCCAGAGTTTTGGGTTTCATGTTGAGGTCTTTAATACATCTGGAACTGATTTTTGTACAGGGCGAGAGGTAGGGGTTTAATTTCATTCTTCTACAGGTGGTGATCCAGTTTTGCCAACGCCACTTGCTGAAGATGCTGTCTTTGCTTCATTGTGCCTTCTTGGCCCCTTGTCAAATATGAGGTGGGTGAAATAGTATGTGCTCAGGTTTGGATCTTCAGTTTTTTTTCAGTGGTCAACTGGTCTGTTTCTGTGCCAGTACCAAGCTGTTTTTATGACTATAGCCCTATAGTAAAGTTTGAAGTCTGGTATAGAGATCCCCCCTGTATTGCTCTTTTCACTGAGGGTTGCTTTGGCTATTTGGGGTCATTTGTTTTTCCAAATGAAATTAAGGATTTTTTTCCCAAGCCTGTGAAGAAATTCTTGGGGATTTTTATTGGGATTGCATTAAATCTGTACAAGAGTTTGGGTAGAATGGACATTTTTACAATATTTATCTTCCCAATCCATGAGCATGGGAGGCTTGTCCATCTTTTGATGTCTTCTTCAATTTCCTTTTTCAGGGGTTTAAAATTTTTGTTGTAGAGATCCTTGGTGTCTTTGGTTAGGTTTGTTCTTAGGTATTTTATTGTTTTCGAGGGTATTGTGAGTGGGAAGGACTCTTTGTATTCCTTTTACAGTTATTTGTTGTTGGTGTAAAGAAAGGCTACTGGTTTTTCTAGATTTATTTTGCATCCTGCCACTTTACTGAAGTTCTTGATCATTTCTCAGAGTTTTCTGGTGGAATTCTTATCATCCCTTAAGTAATTGATCATATCATCAGCAAAAAGGGACAGTTTGACTTCCTCTTTTCCAATTATAACTCCTTTATTTTCCTTTTCTTGCATTATTGCCCTAGCAAGGGTTTCAAACACTATATTGAAAAGGAGTGGTGACAGGGGCAGCCTTGCCGTGTTCCTACCTTTAAGGGGAATGCTTCTGTCATTTCCCCATTTAGGATGATATTTGCTGTGGGTTTCCTGTATATGGCTTTGATTACATTGAGGAATGATCCCTCCAATCCATTTCCCTCTAGGACTTTAAGCATGAAGGGATGCTGGATTTTGTCAAAGGCTTTTTCTCTGTCAATTGAGATGATCGTATGGTTTTTGTCCTTCAGTCCATTTATATATTTGATATTTATTGATTTTTGTATGTTGAACCATCCCTGCATTTCTGGTATGAATCCAACTTGGTTATGGTGGATAATCTTCTTGATGTGGGTCTGTATGCGATTTTCAAGTATTTTATTTAGAATTTTTGCATCTGTGTTCATTATAGAAATGGGTCTATAGTTCTCCTTTTTGGTTGTATCTTTGCCTGGTTTTGGCAATAGCGTGATGCTGGCTTCATAGAAGGAATCTGGGAGAACTCCCTCCATTTGTATCCTTCTAAACAACTTGAGTATTAATGGTTGTAAGTCTTTTTGAAATATTTTATAGAATTCTGCTGTGACACAATCTAGGCCTGGGCATTTTTTGGTTGGGAGGCTTCTTATTACATCTTCAATTTCTTCATATGTTATTGGTCTATTTAGGTTGCCAATCTCTTCTTGGTCGAGCTTTGGTTATTCCCAGGATTTCAGATATTCATCCATTTCTTCTAGGTTTTCAAACTTAGTAGAGTATAGGTTTTTGGAGTATTCCTGTAGGATTGTCTGGATCTTTTCATTGTCTGACATGATATTTCCCCTTTCATCACAGATTCTATTGATTTGGAGTTGTTTCTTCTTTCTTTTGGTTAACTGGGCTAGAGGTCTGTCTATCTTGTTTATTCTCTCAAAGAACCAAATTTTGGATTCATTAATTTTTTTTGTATGGTTTCCTTTGTTTCTATTTCATTGATCTCTGCTCTGATTTTTGCTAGTTCTTCTTGTCTGCTGCATTTACGGTTCATGTGTTGTTGTCTCTTAAGTATTTTTAGCTGCAGTGTTAGATCGTTCACTTGTGCTCTTTCTGTTTTTATTTTTTATGTAGGTGCTTAGAGCTATAAACTTCCCTCTTAAGACTGCTTTTAAAGTGTCCCATAGGTTTTATTGTGTTGTATTATTATTGTTATTCAGTTCCAGGAAAGTTTTTATTTCTTTATTTAATTCTTCCTTGACCCATTCATTATTTAGGAGAGTGTTGTTTAGTCTCCATGTGTTCTTGTTAGTTGTAGGGATTATCCTGGAGTTGATATTGAGTTTTATTGCACTGTGGTCTGATAGAATGCATGAGATTTCAATCTTTTTGTATTTGTTGAGTTTTTTTCTTGTGTCCCAGCATATGGTCTATTTTGGATAATGTTCCGTGGGGTGCTGAGTATAAGGTGTATTCTCTGGTGTTTGGGTGGAATATTCATTTGATAGATGTCTGTGAGGTCCATTTGTTGTATTGTATCATTTAGTACAGATGTCTCTCTGTTTATCCTTTGTCTCGTTGATCTGTCTAAAGGACTTAGTGGGGGTATTGAAATCCCCTACTATTAGTGTTCTGGGGTTAATCTGTGCCTTGAGATCCTGAAGAATTTTCTTTATAAAGTTTGGTGCACCAGCATTTGGTGCGTATATATTCGTGATTGTGAGATCTTCATCGTCAAGTGTTCCTTTAATAAAGATGTAATGGCACTCTTCGTCTCTTTTGATTTCTTTTGCTTTGAAGTCTATTTTGCCTGGTATTAGAATAGCAACACCTGCTTTCTTTTTGTTACCATTTGCTTGGGATGCTTTCTTCCATCCCTTCACCTTAAGTTGGTGCCTATCCTTGAAATTGAGATGCATTTCTTGTAGACAGCATATACATGGATTTTTTTTTCCTAATCCAGTCTCCCAGTCTATGTCGTTTGATTGGGGAGTTTAGTCCATTAATATTTAAGGTTACAATTGAAAGATGGATGTTGCTTCCTTTCACCTTATTGTCCATTTGGACTTTTAGCCTCCAATTCTACTCCTATGGTTATGTTTTTTTAGTTTCTTTTCCTAGGTGCTTGGGGATAGTTGCTCCTCTCTTTTTCCCTTTGAGTTGCTTCAAGTATTTTATGAAGAGTTGGTTTTCCAGACATGTATTCTAACATCTTGTTTATGTCATGGAAGATTTTTCTCTCTCCTTCAAGTATATTCAACATTTTTGCTGGGTGTAGTATTCTGGGTAGGTATCCATAGTCCTTTAGCACTGGGAATGCTTTGCTCCATGTTCATCTTGCTTTCATGGTTTGTGCCAAGAAGTCACTTGTAATTCTGATGGGTTTCCCTTTGTATGTGACTTGTTTTTCTTTTGTAGCACCTTCAGAATTTTGTCTTTGTTTTGGGAGTCTAGCATTTTAACTATGATATGGCATGGGGAGTTTCTTTTCTGATCTTGTCTATTTGGAGTTCTGTGTGCTTCTTGTATTTGTATGGGTTTGTCTATTTTTAGTTTGGGGAAATTTTCATCTATTATTCTATTGAAGATCTGATCAGTACTATTCTCTTGAGATTCTTCTCCTTCCTCTATTCCTATGATGTGGAGGTTTGATCTTTTCATAGTGTCCCATATTTCCTGGTTGTTCCACTTTTGTGTATTTTTAAATTTTCATAATCTTTATTTGAGCTTTTTAGTTGCTCTGTGTTATCTTCCAGGTCTGATATTCTTTGTTCTGCTTCCTCCATTCTATTTCTGATGCTTTTTCCTTTCCTTTCTTCTTGATTGGATGAGTGTTCTATTCCCTTTTTCATTTCATCCTGTGATTTATTTAGTATTTCCATTTCCTTTTTGAGCTTCTCAATCTCTTCTTGTTGCCCCTTACTTCACTGGTTGGCTTCCTTTTTTCAGTGTTTCTACTTCCTTCCAGAGTTTTTTTTTTTTTCTCCCTCTAGTTGTTTCTAGAGTTTGTCATTCTCTTCCTTTAGTTCTTTATGAAGTTTGTCATTTTATCCCTCTAGGTTCTTTTTGAGTTTTTCATTCTTTCTCCTTAGTTCTCTGACTTCTTCCTTATTTTCTTTAACTTCTCTGCATATGTCTGCAATTATTCCTCTAAGATCTGTTTCTTGGGTCACCTCCAGGGGGATCCCACTGTAGCTATCTCCTACAGGGTTGGTAGAGCGTGGTGGAGAGTCATCTTGCACCTTTCCCATGTTATCCCTTTGCTGTGTCCCTGGCATGAGGTCCCCCCCCCCTTTTTTTTTGCCTGTATTCCTTTGCCAATCACAAATGTCTTTTCAGTATGTTGAAGGCTTGATTTACTTGCCTCCTTCTGAGGGTATTTTTTTCTCCTCCTTGTTTATGGAGTGTTGACTTGTCTAGGTTTCAGGCTTTGAATTTTGTTTATATATTGGATATTGGAAATCTAAGTCACTCTTCCCTTCTTGTTCTGAAGGTTCTCCAAAAAAAAAGTCCACTTGGATACTCTCCTCAATTCCAGTTGCGGGGGGGGGATGCCTGACTTAGCCCTGTCTGGAGCAGTGCCAGGGCTCTTACCTGTGCTTCAGGTGGTCTTGGCTAGCAAGGGCCCAACGTGAGCACCCTGCACAAGGACTCACTATGGCGCCAGATCTGCTGCTGGCTGCAAGGGGGAAGGGCGACCCAGCCAGGACAGCCACACCCTACAAGGGTTTAGGGTTTAGACTCAAGCAGGCAGGGGGACAGTGTGCCAGGAGGGCCTGGCTTCTCCTTCCCACAGTCCCCTACCAGACTTGGTGCAGATTCTGCAGCTGGGCTGGTCTGGGCCCAGCCGCTGCTGCCTGGCTTCTCCCTAGATGGCATGTTTAATTAATCCATACAGCCACTGAACTTTTTTTTTCTGAACACATACTACATGTCTACATTGAATTATTTTCTGTAAATGTCTATTAAAAAGAGACAAGAAAGGTCTTTGTTCTCACAGATTTGAGAGTCTGGTTGTAGAGATAGCTTAAAAAGGGGGAATATAACCTAGTTAATTAATGAACTGGAAAAATTGATATTGTATTGAATATTTAATAAAAATAAGCATGGTAGTCTTGTAATAGTCTATTGTGTGTGATAAACTCATTAATTTTGGGTGTGGAATATATAAACAAATGACAACTCATCTCACTTCCACTACAGCTTATTTGAATATTTTATTTGAGACAAATATAATTTTCCAATTATGATACTTTTATTATTTTATAAGCATAACTGTATAAGTGAGGTAAAATAATACAAATTGAAGAAAAATTAGGTTTTATGACTTATAATTAGTGACAGTTATCAATTTATGGAACACATACTAAACATTTCACACTTTCAGGTTAAAATCTAATTCTCAGCCGGGCATGGTGGAGCACACCTTTAATCCCAGCACTTGGGAGGCAGAGGCGGGAAGATCTCTGTGAGTTCAAGACCAGCCCTGTCTACAGAGAAAGTTCCAGGTTAGTTGGGAGTAAAGGGAGATACTGTTTTAAAAGTATCAAAAACAAACAAACAAACAAACAAACAAACACCAAAACCAAAAACAAGCAAAACCAAATTCTCTAGCTATGTCTCTCATTGTTCTTTTAGGAATTATTCTTGCCAATGTTGTTTTCTGGGTGATGTCAATTTCAAATCACTACTATTTATATATTAATCATGTAAATGGAAAAAATTTGAATCCAATGTGTTCATCTGTTCATTTGTTCGCATACAAAGTTTTACCCATATAGAATAAAAAATTACTTCATTTTTATGACAATCAATAAAAACTGTTATAAAAATAAATTAAGACATCAAGGGGTCACTATGAAAACCATGGGATCGGAGATCTCCCAACACCACCTGAAGCACAGGTAAGAGCTGGGTGCTTCAGCCAGGCGGATTGTTTGATTGGATTTCGTTTTCTTTGTTGATCTTTGGCCCAATTGGCTGGTGTGGCTGTGGGGGTGGAGTTATCCTCCCACCTGGTATAAAAGGTGGGTTTGTGTAACCCTAACCCCCCCCACCAACTGGGATTACAGAAGGAAGGAGTATCCAAGTGGATTCTTTGGAGAACCTTCAGAATAGAAAGGGAAGTGTGAGTTGGACTTCCAAAAGAAAGCCTAGAGCTTAGAGAAGTCAACACTCCAGAAGGAAGGAGTAAAGGAGAAAAACAAATCAATCAAACAACACAGGCATCTGAAGGAGGCAAGCAAAGCAAGCATTCAACACAGTGAAGAGGCATTTGGGATTCACATTGGAATATAGGCAAGGAGAAGCCCATATGCTAGGGACACAAAGAAGAGAAAACATGGGAAAGGTGCAGGATAATCCCACACCAAGCTCTACCAACCCTGTGGAAGATTCCTACAGTGGGATCCCCCTGGGGACGGCCCAGGACACAGATATTATAAGCACAATTGTGAACATACTTAAAGAAGTACAAGATTACAAAAAGAGCAAATCAAAGAATTAAGAAAAGAGAATGAAGAACTCAAGAAGGACCTAGAGAGAGAGAATGACAAACTCTGAAGCGGAAACACTGAAATGTTCCCATGTTTAAAAAGATAAGGAAACCAACCAGTGAAGCAAAGAGCCACATGAAGAGATTGAGAAGCTCCAAAAGGAAGTGAAAATACTAAAGAAATCAGAAGAGGAAATGAAAACCTATAACCTATAAGGGGTAACCTATAAGGGGAATTACAACTGACTTCTCGGTGCAAACTATGAAAGCAAGAAGAATGTGGAGCAAAGCATTCCCAGTGTTAAAGGACAATAGATGCCAACCCAGGTTACTATACCCAGCAAAAATGTCGATTATAGTTGAAGGAGAGAAAAAAAAACCTTCCATGACATAAACAAGATGAAAGAATACATGTCCAGAAAACCAACCCTTCAGAGAACACTTGAAGCAATTCAAAGGACAGAAGAAAGGAGCAACCATCCCCAGGCACCTAGAAAGAGAAATCAATAAAAGCATAACTGCAGAAGTAGAAACCTAAACCCAAACCACAAATGGATAATAAGGCAAAAGGAAGCAACACAAACCTATCAGTCACAACCTTAAATATTAATGGACTAAACTCCCCAATGAAAAGATATAGACTGGGAGATTGGATCAGGAAACAGAACCCATCGATATGCTGTCTACAAGAAATGCATCTTACCCTCAAGGACAGGCACCACCTTAAAATGAAAGGATGGTTCTGCTCAAAACAGTCAACTTCCTCAAGGAGAATATTGAGAAAGACTGAGAAAGAGATGAAAAGCATGTTTGGCAGAATGCATGAGCTCTGGTGGAGTGGGGGGATGGGGGGACACGGGTCTAGATTTGTTAAAAAAATAAAAATAAATTTATGTGAAAAAAATTAAAGGCGTGTGCCACCAAAAAAAAAAAAAAAGTGAAATGATGGAAAAAAATATTCCAAGCAAATGGTACCAAAAGAAAGCAGGTGCTGCTGTTTTAATATCAGACAAAATAGACTTCAAAGTAAAAGAAATCAGAAGAGACAAAGGAGGCCATTACATTTTTATCAAAGGAACAATTCACCAAGAAGATTTCACAATTATGAATATATATGAGCCAAACTCTGGTGCACCAAACTTTATAAAGACAATTCTCCAGGACAATGAGTCATAGATAAACCCCAGTACACTCATAGTAGGGGACTTCAATACCCCATTGAGCCTTTTGGACAGGTCAACAGGACAAAGAATAAACAGAGAGACATCTGAAGTGAACAATATGATACACCAAATGGACCTCACAGACATCTACTGAATATTCCACCCTAATACCAGATAATACACTTTCTACTCAGCACCCCACGGAACATTCTCCAAAATCGACCACATACTGCGACACAGAAGAAACCTCCACAAATGCAAAAATATTGAAATAATTTCATGCAATCTATCAGACCACAGTGCAATAAGGCTCAATATCAACACCAGGATAAGCCCTACTATCTACAAGAACACATGGAGACTAAACAACAGACTCTTGAATAATGAATGGATCAAGGAAGAGATAAAGAAAGAAATAAAAGCATTCCTAGAACTGAATGGCAATGATAATACAACACAACAAAATCTATGGGATACCTTAAAAGCAGTCCTAAGAGGGAAGTTTATAGCCCTGGGTGCTTACATTAGAAAAACAGGAAGAGCACAAGTGAATGATCTAACACTGCAGCTAAAAGCACTTGAGAGGCAACAACAGATGAACCCTAAACGCAACAGACAGGAAGAAATAACAAAAATCAGAACAGAAATCAGTGAAATAAAAACAAAGAAAACAATACAAAAAGTCATTGAATCCAAAAATTGGTTCTTTGAAAGAATAAACAAGATAGACCGACCTGTAGCCCAGTTAACCAAAAGAAAGAAGGAAAAACTTCAAATCAATACAATCCATGATGAAAAGGGAAATATCACAATGAAAAGGTCCAGAAAATCATACAGGAATACTTCAAACTCCTATACTCTACCAAATTTGAAAACCTAGAAGAAATGGATGAATATATGAAATCCTGGTAATCACCAATGCTCAACCAAGAAGAGATCGACAGCTTAAACAGACCCATAATATATGAAGAAATTGAAGATGTAATAAGAAACCTCCCAACTCAAAAAAGCCCAGGCCCAGACGATTTCACAGCAGAATTCAATGAAACATTTCAAAAAGACTTACAACAATTATTACTCAAATTGTTTAGAAGGATACAAACACAGGGAATTCTCCCAAATTCCTTCTATGAAGCCAGCATCACTGTATTACCAAAACCAGGCAAGGATACAACCAAAAAGGAGAACTACAGACCCATCTACCTAATGAACACAGATGCCAAAATTCTAAACAGATACACAAATTGCATACAGACCCACATCAAGAAGATCATCCATCATAACCCAGTTGGATTCATACCAGAGATGCAGGGATGGTTCAACATATGAAAATCAATAAATATCATCAAGCATATAAATGGACTGAAGGACAAAAACCACACCATCATCTCAATTGATGCTGAAAATCCTTTGACAAAATGCAGCATCCCTTCATGCTTAAAGTCCTAGAAGAAATTGGATTGGAGGGATCATTCCTCAATGTAATCAAAGTCATATACAGGAAACCTGCAGCCAACATCATCCTAAATGGGAAAACAACAGAAGCAGTCCCTTTAATGGTAGGAACTCAGCAAGGCTGCCCCCTGTCACCCCTCCTCTTCAGTATAGTGCTTGAAACACTTGCCAGGGCAATAAGGCAAGAAAAGGAAATTAAAGGAGTTCTAATTGGAAAAGAGGAAGTGAAGCTATCCCTATTTGCTGATGATATGATTGTTTACTTAAGGGTTCCTAAAATCTCCACCAGAAAACAGCTTCAGCAAAGTGGCAGGATATAAAATTAACCTAAAATAATCAGTAGACTTTCTTTACACCAATGACCATCAACTGAGGAAGGAATTCAAGGAAACCTTCCTACTCATTATAGCCTCAAAAACAATAAAATACCTACGAACAAACCTAAGCAAAGACACCAAAGAACTCTACAACAGAAATTTTAAACCCTTAAAGAAAGAAATTGTAGAAGATATCAGAAGATGGAAAAACCTCCCATGCTCATGGATTGGGAAAATTAACATTGTAAAAATGTCCATTCTACCCAAACTCTTGTACAGATTTAATGCAATCCCAATTAAAATCCCTGAGTTTCTTCACAGGCTTGGAAAAAAAGTCCTTACTTTCATTTGGAAAAACAAAAACCCTGAACAGCCAAAACAACCCTGAGTGAAAAGAGCAACACAGGGGGGATTGCGATACCAGATTTCAAAGTATACTACAGGGGTATAGTCATAAAAACAGCCTTGTACTGGCACAAAAACAGACCTGTTGACCAATGGAACAAAACTGAAGATCCAAACTTGAGCACATACAATTTCAGGCATCTCATATTTGACAAGGGGTCCAAGAAGACACAATGGAGCAAAGACAGAATCTTCAGCAAGTGGTGTTGGCAAAACTGGATCACCACTTGTAGAAGAATGAAATTAAACCCCTACCTCTCGCCCTGTACAAAAGTCAACTCCAGATGGATTAAGGACATCAACGTGGGCTGGAGAGATGGCCTAGTGGTTAAGAGCTCTGACCACTCTTACAGAGGACCTGGGTTTGATCCCCAGCACCCACATGGCAGCCAAGAACCGCCTGAAACTCCAATTCCAGGAAAACTACAGTTCCAGGGGAATCCTACACCCTCTTCTGACCTCCGCGACATTGCACGACATGGCTACACACACCTGCATGCAGACAGTACATTCATACACATACAGAAAAAAAAAAAAAAAGACCTCAACGTGAAACGCCAAACTCTGAAGGCGATAGAAGAAAAAGTTGGCAGCAGAGTACAAGACATAGGCTTAGGAAAAGACTTCCTAAATCAGATCAACTGCACAAGTATTAAAGTTGACAATTGACAAATGGGACCTCATTAAACTCAAAAGCTTCTGTACATCAAAAGAAACAATCAAGGAAGTGAAGAGAAATCCCACAGAGTGGGAGGAAACCTTCACTGCAGAAACATCTGACAAAGCATTGATTTCCAGAATGTATAAACTACTCAAAAAACAAAGAAGGAAAACAAATGACCCACTCAATAGATGGAGGAAAGAGCTGAACAGAGACTTCACAAGTGAGGAATTAGAGATGGCTGAGAAACATCTTACGAAGTGTTCACCATCATTAATAATTAAGGAAATGTAAATCAAAACCACTTTAAGATATAATCTTACTCCAATAAGACTGGCTAGGATCAAGAAATCAAATGATACCAAGTGTTGGAGAGGTTGTGGGGAAAGAGGAACACTCACCCACTGATGGTGGGAGTGTAAAATTGTACAGCCACTATGGAAAGCAGTGTGGAGAACCCTTGGAAGACTTGTAATGAACTTGCCACCTGACCCACCCATAGCACTCCTGGGCATATACCCACAAGACTCATCCCACTGTGGAAATACATGCACAGCCATGTTTATTGCAGCTCTCTTCACGATAGCAAGGAGCTGGAACCAACCCAAATGCCCCTCAACTGTCGAGTGGATAGTGAAAATGTGGTACATCTACACAATGGAGTTCTATGCAGCAGTTAAGAAAGATGACATCATGAGCTTTGCAGGTAAATGGCTGGAGCTAGAAGATATTATGTTGAGTGAAGTAACACAGTCCCAGATAAATAAACAACGAATGGTATCCCTCATCTGTGGATGCTAGTGCCAATTACCTAGTCATAAGTATTTCTTGTGCATGGCCCCTACAGCTTTTGTCCAAGTAGTTGGGAGTGATGCATATTGGAAACAACAACAATAACAGAAAGGACTGCATCAAAGAACTGACTGAAATGGTGAATTTCTTCTCAAAACAGTCAATTTCCACATGGAGTATTTTGAGAAAGACTAAAAAAGAGATGAAAAGCATGTTTTGCAGAATGCATGAGCTCCTGGTAGGGTGGAGGAATGGGGGGCACAGGTCTACTAGAATTTTGATTAAGTAACATTGTACAAGTATAATTATATAATATATATATATATATATATATATATATAATATAGAAAATAAAAATAAAAAAAGAAAATCCATGGACAGCTGAAGATTGTCTTGAATTTGGAAACAATTACTTAGTCCTGATAGCAAAGTCAAAATAAGCTATCTAGACTACCAGACATTTCTTAAAATATCTACTTAGATCTGTTTTCCTATTAAATAAAGTTCAATATAGATCCATGGTGTTTCCTTTTCCTAAGTGTCCATTTTAATCATGCAAAGAAGTACCAATGTCTTTACCCAGATGTCTCAGCCCCTAGCAAGGTAGAGTTTCTGGAATGAGGGAACTGGAAGACTGATAGACTCTGAACATGATCAAGACCTGGAGTTTGAAGTAGAGTTACAGTCCCAGTCAGTATAGCACTGAAGGGCTCAGTGAAGCTCCCAGTGAGGCTCTGGTTGAGTAGGTTGGTTCCACCTAGCAGAGAACACTGGAAGGAGACAGCATAAGCCACACCAGTAGATATGTTTTAGTAATTGGACAAAATATCCAGAAAGGCTTTAAACATTCAGCTGGGAGAAGCTAGTAGTAAACAAAGGCCATTGAGCTGGAGATTTGAATATGGAGCCACAGTGGAAAATATACAGAAACTTAAGTGCTTTGTTGGCTTTGGAAATGTATGTGAAATAGTAACTATCATCTGAACCATTAAGCACTAAAAGTGAAACATTATTTCCCAGTCTTCTTTATGGATTTTTTTAATGCATCCATTTAATTGACCTTTTCATGCTTCCTAGACCTTTTCTTTGTAAATTTCTACTTACCAAGCATTTACACAACAAGAAATGAAATGGAAGCTGCAGTTTTCTGTGTTAAGCTGACAAGGAAATTTATTTTAATAACAAAGAAAAATTTTCTTCTTCAAATGGCACTATTAAAATATGTGAGAAGTAGAAATATAAGCAACTCAGTATGATAATTATCTGAAGTTTACAGAAAGAAGCTTTGGAATAACCTATTGGCCTTTGTGATAGGAATTCCTCTCTAGAAGTTTAGATCTCCATGCCCAGTGACTCTTGTCTCTATAACCCAGTGCTTCCCTGTAACTTCTCAAGTCTAGAATGTATAGGTAATGCAGAGGCCAAATTAGAAACCACTTTCACTTTTTAGCCAATCTCTTGCCTAGTTCTATTTTGCTCTCTGTTTTTTGTGTTTTTTTGTTCCCTTTGTTTCCATTCTTTATTTTTTATACTTGACTATTTTTTTACTTTGTCCTCATTTAGTAATAAAATATATCTTACTGTACAGAAAAAAATCTTTCATCACAGTTGACTATTTTTTTATACTTGACTATTTTTATTTGATGTATATGAGTGTATTTGGTTTTTGTGCATAGTGAGAGATAAGGATCTAGTTTCATTCTTTTACATGCTAGCTCTTCAGCATGTAATTTGATCAGCACCATTTGTTGAACATACTGTTTTTTCTCTAGTATATATTTTTGCCTACTTTATAAAAATTCTGGTTATTGTGAAAGCATGGATTAAAATATGGGTCCTCAATTCCATTCCACTGATCAATGTGTCTATTTTGAAGCCAATACCATACTTTAAAAAAATTGCTATAGCTCTGTAATATAATTTGAAACTAGGGTTAGTAATACCTCTAGCAGTTCTTTCATTGTTCAGGTATATTTTAGCTCTCCTGAGTTTTTTCTTTTTCCTCATGAAATTTGATATTTTTCAATATCTCTGAAGAATTTTGGAATTTTAATGAAAATTTAATTGAATTTGTAGATCACTTTTGGAAGAATGAACATTTTCATATTAATCTTCTTAATCCACAAGCATGGGAGGCATTTCCATTTTCTGGTATATTCTTCAACGTCTTTCTTTAGTGTCTTCACATTTTTACTCTAGGAACCATTCACTTCCTTTGTTAGATTTATTCCAAGATATTTCATGGATTTTGAGGCTGTTATGAATGGCATCATTTTCTGGATTTCTTACTCAATATATTTGTTGTTAATATGTAGGAAGAGTACTGATTTGGGGGTATTAATTCTACATTTTTCTACTTTGCTGAATGTGTTTATTAGCTCTAGGAATTGTCTGGTGGAGTCTTCAGAGTCCTTTATGAATAGAATCATATTGTCTGCAAATGTACTTTGAATTTTTCCTTTCCAGTTCCTATNTCTTCTTTAAGTGGGAACAAAGATTCCATTTACAGCCTGGCCATGAATCAGCTGGGAACAATCATTGTATCAGGGTCCACTGAAAAGGTTCTGAGAGTGTGGGATCCCAGAACCTGTGCAAAGCTCGTGAAGCTGAAAGGGCACACAGACAATGTGAAGGCATTGCTGCTCAACAGAGATGGCACACAGTGCCTCTCCGGTAGTTCTGATGGGACAATTCGCCTGTGGTCCCTTGGCCAGCAAAGATGTATAGCCACATATCGGGTCCATGACGAAGGTGTTTGGGCCCTGCAAGTCAATGATGCCTTCACACATGTGTATTCTGGAGGACGGGACAGGAAAGAGTTACTGTACAAGACCTTAAGAAACCCTGAATCTTCGGGTTGTGTTAATTTTGTGAAGATAAGAGAAAGAAGAAAAAAGAAAAATAAAAATAGGAAAAAAAAAGCACAAGTTCTCAAGATGGAGCTTGACAGATCAGCTGATCCCGCCCCTGCAATCTGGGTTGCAACAACTAAGTCTACAGTAAATAAGTGGACATTGAAGGGAATTCATAATTTCTGGGCCTCTGGCGATTATGACAATGACTGTACAAATCCTATAACGCCTCTCTGCACACAACCTGACCAAGTTATTAAAGGGGGGTGCTAGTATTATTCAGTGCCACATCCTTAATGATAAGAGACATATATTAACCAAAGATACCAATAATAATGTGGCATATTGGGACGTGTTAAAGGCATGTAAAGTTGAAGATTTGGGCAAAGTGGATTTTGAAGATGAAATTAAGAAAGATGTTTTTTGTTTTTGCATTATTTTTTTATTTTAAGTTAAATATTGGTTGTTTTTTTTAAAATGGTTTGTTTCGTTTGTTTGTTTTGTTGTATTGTGCCGCCCGAACCGAATTGGTTCTCAGTAGACCTAAAAACAGGGATGTTGACCATTACTCTGGATGAGAGTGACTGCTTTGCTGCCTGGGTTTCTGCAAAAGACGCTGGCTTCAGCAGCCCCGATGGGTCAGATCCAAAATTGAATTTAGGAGGACTTTTACTACAGGCACTCCTAGAATATTGGCCTAGAACACATGTGAATCCAATGGATGAAGAAGAAAACGAAGTCAACCATGTAAATGGAGAGCAGGAGAACCGAGTCCAGAAGGGAAATGGATATTTCCAAGTGCCCCCTCACACCCCTGTGATCTTTGGTGAAGCTGGAGGTCGCACACTGTTCAGGCTGCTCTGTCGGGATTCCGGGGGCGAGACTGAGTCGATGCTTCTCAATGAGACAGTGCCACAATGGGTAATTGACATCACTGTGGATAAAAATATGCCCAAATTCAACAAAATTCCTTTCTATCTCCAACCTCATGCATCTTCAGGAGCAAAAACATTAAAAAAAAAAGAACCAGGCTCTCGCTAGTGAATTGCTCCAGGTTCGGGGATGGGCTGGGAGCACGTCTATGAGAAAATTATCAACCTGGACAATGAGTCTCAAACCACTGGCTCTTCTAATAATGAAAAACCAGGAGAACAGGAAAGCGTGGAGGGGAATATTACTGTAGTTGGAGAGGAGGAAAAAATTGAGACAAATTGCAATAATATTTGAACTACCACTTCTGTCCCAGGACCAGGTTTTGGATACAAATATGGACCTCCTTTCTTCGAACAGTGGAAGCCTGAACACTTTATTGGAAGAGCGGTGGATTGGAGACCTCACCACTCCCAATTTACCGTCAAAGTCCACGTTGTGAAGGGTGGGGGCGGGCCCATGGTGGGGCCCATGCTCATGGGGTTATTCATAGCGACACCTTCCTCTGTGGGCCCCAAAGGAGTATAGTCATAGGAAAGCCCACCCAAAGCCCCAAAAACCAGAGCCCCCCCCCCCCCTTTTTCAAGGACCTCTACTGGCCGAATTTGGTTGTGGACCCGCTTTTATCTTTCAGTTGAGTGACTCATCAAGAGGTAATATAGGAAAAAACCGGTCTCCACGCATAGATTAAGGTCCCCCAGGGACACAGAGTGCAAGAACAGAAGAGCCCCAAGCACACTGTCTTGCAAGATGTACAGAGACCCTACAGCAGGCCAGTTAAGTACAGATCCTCGCTTCCTCCTTTTTCTTGCAGAGAACAATGTCTTTTCTATTAGCACTTGTCAGTGGAGACCATCATTGGGGCACATCTGTCGCTCTTGTTGTTTCAATCTCAAACCTACCAAGCTCTGTAGATTTTCTTGGTAGAGATTTCCTGGAGAGTACATTCCCTTTCACGCAGTACAGTACAGTACTTAGTAACCTATGAAGGCTTTTCCAGGCTTTCATTTTTAAAAACAAATCAAGTTTGTTTTACAATTTCAGAGTTATTTTATTTTTAATGGGGAATTGTTTGCACAATTCAAGGAGCCAACCCATTTATCAGAAATGATCATGTTGGGCTTTTATTTTTTTTTAACTTATTGCATCTCAGATATGTTCTTGTAGGAAGACCTATTTAAACTCCAGGCACTGAAACAGCACTGGGATCTCTAGGCAGCAACCTGTTAGCAGTGTTGCACCCATAATGACCTGGTTGGCAGCTGCCCAAGAAGGACTAGCTGTTCTCTCCTTCCTCCAGTGTCCAGTGTGAATCACAGGCAGAGCCAGCAGAGACCACAGCTCCTTGCCCTGGGTAAGCAGCATGGTACTGTCAAAACTTAAGACCATGGTGAAATTATTTTATTCAAATGCTACCTAAACTCTATGTTATCACAGTTATATAAAGATGTCATTGTTGAGTTGTTGGATTTTTGATTATTCATATCGTTGAAAGTATTGCCTATTGTTTTTCCAAAATTTTTTCGGTTTTTGTTTTTTTGTTTTACTGTTATTCAGAATCTTCTTTTTCACTTGTTCTTCTAACAATCTAGAGCTTTCATAGAATCATTTGGATCTTGTACAGAATATTAACTTATTGGGGATAAACACTTCAACTTTTGGCAGAAAAAAACAAAATAAAAAAAATTAAATCTCAAACAAGCAGCCAATTGTATCGCTGATTAAGTACACTCACCTATTAAAAAGAATAACACATGTTCCCTTATTGAAAGCTGTTCTGGCCATGAGGAACATAATACAATATACACCTTGTCTCAATTGTCTCAGGAAGAAAGAAATATATTTTATTTATTCCAATATATACCCTATTGAATGTGGATATATTGATTTTAACTAAACCTTTCCAAGGAAGTTCTGCAAGTGAAAAAATTTATCTTTTCAGAATAGAGTTGAGAAAGAAATATTGCAAAACTATCCTAGATTTATGGTTCTTATCCATGGAGTAGGACACAATTAGGGAACACACAATTTCCTGCAAAGTAGATTGATTTTAGAGTCTTTAAGAAGAGGTTCCCTCTGTATTTGTATAAGAATTTGTTCGGAAAAGTCGTAAGTATCTTAATCATAGAAATTTAATATGTAAACTTTTTATAGTTATTGTTTGTTTAAGTTATTGGAATTGGAAAGAGTAACTTTCATAGATGGTGAAAGGTATTTTTATAATAATCACTTACCATTATTAATTATTGTAGTAGGTATTTAAAATTTTAAACATTTCTGCAGAACACAAAATATTAGATAAAACTTAAACAAGAACTGAAAGTGAGTGTGTAGCCGGTAACCGTTATCATGGGAATGTTAGGTTTCTTTTAATAAAGAAAGCTCCCCCCCGGTATTAATGACTAATAAAAGACGAGTCTTACAAAGAAAGGAATCTTCAGTTTCAGTCCTGTGGAGCAATATACAAAAATAGATTCCAACCTTGTTCTTAACCATATCATTACATTTTACTTACTAATAGTCATCATGTTTGCGCATTGCAATTTGTAAGCCGGCAATTAGCCAATAAACTAATAGGAAAAAGGTTTACGTACCAGCTGATGGAAGGAAATTCCATTACCGGTGCCTGCAACTGGGTTGATATGACAATCCAGAGAACTTCCGTATATCCAAACCATGCGTTCGGGAGAGAAGCAAATGGAACTGGTCCATCAAGGCAATACAGAGCCAGCGGCTAGTACCAATCCGAGGAACGTGGAGCAGAAGAAACATGAACGTACGAAATACAGAAGCCGCAACCTAGGTGTTAATGGAAAAGGGGTCAGAGTCTTCGGCAGGAGTTTGGGTTGAAGTTGGAAAGAGGGTTTTAGGGATTATTGCTTTGTGCATTTTACGCTCATTTTTTCCAATTCAATTCAGGTTATTTCCCTTTCCCTCCCACCCACCCCCCACCCCATCCCAGATCATTGCATTCTTGCCATAATGTTCCTGCATTCTTTCTCTCAGTTTTTTTTATTTTTAGTCTATTGCTATAAGTGATAATCCATGGCTGTACAAACTTTCCTTCATGCAAAAACCATTTGGTCTAGGCTTGTTTGTGCCCAGACCCCTACCGCCCCCCCCCCACCATTCCAGTGGGGGTTGGGTGACAGGTGTTTGTTCACATCAAGTTGTCAAATGCAGTGTCCAGACTGAACTTGCTGTTTGTGTCTCATACATTCACCCCCAATCACGCTCCTTTACATTCTACCCACGCCCCCTCTTCCGCAGGTTTGTTCCCAGGACTTAGAAAAGGGCACACTGGTGGTGAGTGAGAGTAAAAGTGGCACAGGGGCCAGTGGGACGGACGTAAGAAAAAGTCCACTCTCTCTGGAGCTGTCTTGACTTGGCTCTGGTCAATTCTGTGCTGTTTCCTTTCATGGGCTCGGAAAGTTGTGTCCAGGAAACACCTTCGTCGATCCTCTGGCCTGGCGCTTCTTGTTAATTATGCATACTAGATTTTTTCAGGACATTATGAGTTTAGGTGTAATAGGTGAATTGGGCTTCTCATAAATAAGGACATGAAACTTGTAGGAGTAAATCCTTTGGATTTGAAGGAAAGGGAAACATAGCTAAATTGCTCATGTTCAAAATAGACCCCATCATTTCGTTGATCCATCATTGATGCCAGTGTGTGTGTAGACGGAAATAATATCAGCTCTATATTTTAGTGATAGTAGTGTGTTTAAAAAGTTTCTCTCTATCTCTCTCTCTCCTCTCTCTCTCTCTCCTCTCGCTCTCTCTCTCCCCTCTCTCTCTCCCTCTTTTTCTTCCCTTTTCCATCTATCTAAACTGATACAAAAAACAGTTACCATTAAGGGGAATGAGATGGTTTTTCAGAAGAGAAAAGTACCCAGGAACTGACTATTTCTCCATGTCCCTTTCCTGATAAAGGTGTTGCACGCATTTCCACTTTCCACTAGGTACTAGTATCCATATCAACCGCTATACACCATTAAGGAAATGCATAGGTGCAACTGATTGCACTGATATTATTTTTATTTTACTCATTCTGACTCTTCTGAAAGTTCCCTGTTCTTTTGTCTCTATGGGCGAAAAATTCTGTGGGGTCATTACAGAAGTTATTCCAGTTGTCTGCAACAACAGCTGACATCTAGGAAAGACCACAAACTTATGCACACAAAGATTGAAGTTGAAGACCCATATAAATGGATATTTCCCAACCAAGAATAATATAACTCCAAATAACTGCAATTAAAAATTAATTAATAAATAAAAGTTTCTGCTTTATTAAGCAATGAAACAACAGACTAATTTCATATATGATACATAACTTTCAATATTATTTCAAAATTTCTCAATAAATAATTTCTATGTTCATAAGAAACCTCCTTGACAATGAAATGAATATACTTGCATTGCCTAGATCGGGGTTAGCAGAAAGCAGAGAGTAGAGATTTAATTGTGGCTTTTTCAACAAGATTATTTTATGCTGTAATTTTTAGAATGATGAACAATGATACGAACTAGTGAAATCATTAGAAGTCACTTCCTTGTGGCATTTGAAACATGAAAACTCCACAATAGGTAAATATAACCTTCAGACATAATGTTTAGGATTTAATGTGTTTACTCTTCATTTTCTTTTTTTTTTATTTTTCTTTTTCTTTCGTATGTGTAATGAATTTGATGTAGTCTGCATTGCACAGTCCTGTTTGCACCGTGTCGTGCAATGCCGCGGAGGTCAGAAGAGGGGTTTTGTCGCGATGGATTCCCCTGGAAACTGGAGTTCTCCTGGAATGGAAGTTTCAGAAGGTTTCAGACGATGGACTGTTCTTGGGCCGCCCATGTGGGTGTTTTGCTGTGGATTCGAACCTGGGTCCTCTGCAAGAGCAAGGTCGGCGCTCTTAACAGCTACTAGGAATCTCTCCAGTCCCTACTCTTCATTTTCCTGATTTTTTTTTATTTTTTTTAAAATTAAAAACAACAAAAACCAAAAAGACTGGAAGTAGAAAGTAAGTTACATACAGTGTTTGCCAATTGGCCCCTTTTTAAAAAAGAAAAATAAAAGTCTAAGGAATATCCAAAAGGAATTTCTGACGTTTTGAAAAAAAATTAAAAAAAAAATATATAAAATAAAATTGGGCCGTGGATGGTGGTACACAGATTTTATCCAACTATTCAGCATGCAGAGGCTGGTGAATCTCGTGAAGACTCAGAGGGAATGTTTTTCTACAAACTGAATTTACAGGGATGTTTTTTTGCCAGGCGCTTCTTGACAATCCTACTCTCAAAAAATAATAAAAATAAAAATAAAAAGTCAAAATACATATATTTTGCCTTCTGCATTTATCTAATACGTTGGCTTTATAGGATATGTTTTTTCCTCTGCTAAATTGTATGCCAAAATTTTAACCCCAATATACCATGTTATGAAACGCAATGGAAAGAAGGAGGGAGGAAGGAAGGAGAAGGGATTATAAGAGGGAAGAGAAAAGAAAAGAAAAAAAAAAAAAAAAAAAAAAAAAAAAAAAAAAAAAAAAAAAAAAAAAAAGAAGGAGGAAAGGGGACACTCAAAGGGACAGAGCAGCGGGAAAAAAGAAGAAAGGAAGACAGGAGGAAGAAAGGACAGAAGAAAAAAGGAGAGGGAGAAAAAAAAAAAAAAAAAAAAAGGGGGAAGGAAGAAGAGGACAAACCCGACCCGGCCCTATTCGTCCTTTGGTTCGTACATCATTCCTGGCTTCTCGCCGCTCACTCCACTCGGCGACAGAGAAGAGGACAGAGAGTCGAGAATATGAAACGAAAACCGAGAGTCGGAGAAGAACGAGGGCAGGGCGTACAGCAAAGCGTAGATAATAGGAAGGAACAGAGAGAGGCGAGCATAAGGAGCACACATATTTACCTTTCCTCTTGACTAGGCCCTGATTATCTAGTCGGAAAAGGAAAGAGTAGAGTGGAGGAGGCTGACTACCGACACTGTGGTTCAAAAAACCACGAACAGTAGAAAGACACGAGGGCATGAATCTCTCAGATGCCCATAAAACATTTCGAACCCGCTCTAGTTGGATCTACTGTAAGCAGAGAACTAGGATCTATATATGGGTACACCATAGAATGGAAAAAACGAAACCGTTGTCGGCCTGGCAGAAAGGTTCGTAGATAGGAGAAGGAGCTTTATTGCCCTTCCCCCCGTCGAACAAGGAAAATATGACGATGATGAGGGGTCGTTCTCCAAACTTAAATGGAGACAACATTGTAGAGGTATCATCTCTTATAAAACCGGTAAAACGCCCTCTTTAATTGACTAATAGATATATAGGTATTTAAGGAGCACTAATAGTTATGGTTTGTTACTTTAGCATAGACACAAGTCCTAGGGCTATGCACTTCATGCAAAAAATATATTAACGTAGGAGCTCTGACCCTCAGGCCAATGGATTGTTCTACCCGGTGGATGTTGGCCAGGGTATCCAAGGCCCCACAAAAGGTAAGGGCTCCTTCCTCTCAGTTGGGATACCTGCAGGCGGGAAGAGGCAATAAGACCCTGCTGCGAAGACCTGACGTTAACACATGGGAGGGAGTTATTGAGACCACACATGCAAGGTACAGATGGCCTCTGGAATGCCAAGAGTGTTACCAAAGGCCACTAAACACCAATCCAGCAGGGGAAAATACGGCGGTCTCCCTGAGTCAAGCAGACTCCACCGTCAACACCATCTACACCTCAACCTGGCCTGGAAATTACTGTGCAGGGAGGCAGCCATGTGCCTGATATATCCCAAATCTAATCGGCTATGAGCTCTCTCCTTGAAGGAGAATAGGAAAACACCGCACCGTGGCTGAAAGATGCCCACAAGCGATTTTACAATTCACTCTACAGGTTAGGAGATGTTATAAGCCACAGTAAGACCCTGTCATATTTAACAGGGGGGAAAATTGTAATTCATGGATTAACATATCCAAACATGTGTCTATGCTAAAGTAACCTACCATAACTATTAGTGCTGCTTAAATACCTATATATCTAATTGCTTGTTCTTCATTAGTAGGATCGAAAGGTTATTCCTGGACAAACTGTCAGCCCATGAAAGGAAACAGCCAGAATTGACCAGAGTCCAAGTCAACAGCTCCAGAGAGAGTGGACTGTTTTACCTCTCATCCACCTGTGCCCCTTTTCTAAGCCTAGGGAACAACCTGCGGAAGAGGGGGCGTGGTAGAATGTAAGGGCTGCGATTGGGGTGAATGGTGAAACTACAGCAATGTAGTCTGGACACTCATTTGATCAACTTGATTGAACAAACAACCTGTCACCCCCCACTGGATGGTGGGGCTGTAGGTGTTTGGGCACAACAGCCTGCAGATAGGTTTTGCATGAAGGATGCTTGTACTCATGGATTATCACTTATAGCTAAAAATGAAAAAAAAACTGAGAGAAAGATGCAGGACAGTTATGGCAGAATGCATGATCTGGGATGGGGTGGGGGTGGGGGGAAGGGAAAGGGAAATAAGCCTGAATTGAATTGGAAAAAATGTATAAAATGCACAAAGCATCAATAAAAATTAAATTAAAAAAAGTTCATTTATTCTTTGAGTTCCTTGAACATATTTATAATTCGTACTTAGAAATCATTGTCTTGTGCAGCCACTTGGTTATCATTCTCAGGAAATATAATGATTTATGGGAAGACCCAGTTTGATTTAAGGGCTAACTTTTCAGCTAGCATCTCCTGGGGGCATAAAGAAGAAGTCACAAGGCTCTCTGGACCCTGCCCCATGAGACAGCAGCTAGTGAGCCCATGATGCTGGGCTGAGTGGTAGCAGGTGATGTATACAAAGGATATGATGCAGGGGTCTACAATTGGCCCTGAGAGATGATATCATTTTGCTTATAAAAGTGATATGCAGGGAGCCATGGGCTGAGGAGGCCTGAACCCATAGTTCAGGGCAGGTATTCGGTGGAGGCTTACTCCCTGCTGGCACTTCAGCTAGGGGTGGAGTCTGAGGGGACCAGCGGTTCCGGATAACTGGGAAAGGTGTCCTGGAAGGCCTTGGGAGCTAGGAGCTGAGGCTTGAACACAGAGGGTACTGGCACATGGGCTAAGCCAGCAACCCAAACACCCCCCCCCTTTCCAACTGAAACTCCCAGCTGGAACTCAGGAGAGACTGGCTGACAGCAGAAGGAATACAGTATTCAGAAGTTGTCATCTGGGTTGTCATCCACCCAGTTCCTGCAGAACAGAAAGGGAAAAGTGAACTATACCTTCCAATATATAACCAAAATTGAAAGTCTAAAACCTAGACAAGTCAACACTCCATTCATAAGGAGAATATAACAAAGACACCCAAAGGAATCAAGGAAAGCAGTCCTTCAACAAAGCGAAAAGGCATTCAAAATTCTCATCAGAATACAGGCAAAAAGCTAACCACATGCCAAGAGCACAACGAAAGAACAATATGGGAAAAGCACAGAACAACTCCACACCAAACTCTACAGAGCCAGTGGAGGGCCCCTACAATGGGATCTCCATAGAGGTAAACCCAGGACACAGATCCCAAAATAACAACCACAGATATATTCAAAGAAATCATAAAACTAAAGGGAGAGAATGAAAAACTCAGAAAAGACCTAGAGGAAGACAAGGACTAACTTCAGAAAGAACTAAAAGGAGAAAATGACAGATTCCGGAAAGAGCTAGAGGGACAAAATGACAAACTCCAGAAGGAAGTGGAAACACTGAAAAGATCCCACGCTGAAATGAAAAAGGAAACCAATGAGCTACAAGAAAAGTTTGAGAAGCTCCAAAAGGAAATGGAAATTGTAAGGAAAACACAGGAAGAACAACAACAACAAAAAAGGAAATTGAACAATCATCCAATCAAGAGGAAAGAATTGGAAAAAGCCTCAGAAGCAGAATGGAGGAAGCAGAAAAAAGAATATCAGACCTAGAAGACAACACAGAACAACTAAAAAGCTCAAGTAAAGACTATGAAAAATTAAAAAAATATGCAAGAGTGGAACAACCAAGAATTGTGGGACACTATGAAAAGATCAAACCTCTGAATCATAGGGATAGAGGAAGGAGAAGAATCCCAAGAAAATGGTATTGACCAGATTGTCAACAAAATAATAGAGGAAAATTTCCCCAAACTAAAAAAAGAAAAACCCATGCAAATACAAGAAGCAAGTAGAACACCAAATAGACTAGACCAGAAAAGAAACTCCCCCTGCCATATAATAGTTAAAATGCTAGATACCCAAAACAAATACAAAATTCTTGAAGCCACAAGAGAAAAATAAGTTACATACAAGGGAAAACCTATCAGAATCACAGCTGAATTTTCACACAAACCACAAAAGCAAGAAGAATGTGGAATAAAGCATTCCCAGTGCTAAAGGACTATAGATGCCAACCAGGTTACTATACCCAGCAAAACTATCAATTCTAGTTGAAGGAAAGAGAAAAATCTTCCATGACATAAATAAGATGAAAGAATACATGCTTGGAAAACCAACCCTCCAGAGAATGCTTGAAACAATTCAAAGGACAGAGGAGAGGAACAACTACCCCCAGGCACCTTGAAAAAAACAATTTTAATAAAAACAGAAATGCAGAGGTAGAAACCTACACAAAAAAATGCAAACGTATAATAAGATGAAAGAAAACAACATATACCTCTCAATTATAACCTTAAATATCAACTGGCTAAACTCCCCAATATAAAGACATAGACTGGGAGAATGGATTAGAAAACAGAACCCATCAATATGCTCTCTACAAGAAACCCATCTCACCTTTAAGGATAGGCATCAACTTAAAGTGAAAGGATGGAAAAAATATTCCAAGCAAATGGAAATAAAAAGAAAGAAGGAGTTGCTCTCCTAATATCAGACAAAATAGACTTCAAAGTAGAAGCAATTAGAAGAGACAAGGAGGGCCACTATATCCTTATCAAAAGGAAAATTAACCATGAAGACTTCACAATCATGAATATATATGCAACAAACTCCGGTGCACCAACCTTTGTAAATACAACTCTACAGGATCTCAAGGCACAGATTAACCCCTACACACTCATAGTAGGGGACTTCAATACCCCGCTAAGTCCATTGGACAGATCAATGGGACAAAGAATAAACAGAGAGACATCTGAACTGAACAATACAATAAAGGAAGTGGACCTCACAGACATCTTCTCTGTATTCCACCCAAACACCAGAGAATATACTTTTTACTCAGCACCCCACAGAACATTCTCCAAAATTGACCACATACTTGGACACAGAGAAAACCTCAACAAATACAAAATAATTGAAATAACCTCATACATTCTATCAGACCATAGTGCAATAAAGCTCAATATCAACACCAGGATAAATCCTGCTACCTACATGATCACATGGAGACTAAACAACACACTTCTGAATAATGAATGGGTCAAGGAGGAAATAAAGAAATAAAAGCATTCCTGGAACTAAATGACAATGACAATACAACAAACAAAACCTATGGGGGAACTTTAAAAGCAGTCCTAAGAGGGAAGTTTATAGCCCTGGGTGCCTATATTAAAAAGAAAAAACAAAACAAAAAGAGCACAGATAAATGAACTAACACTGCAGCTAAAAACACTGCAAAGACGACAACAAATAAACTGTAAACGTAACAGACAAGAAGAAATAACAAAAATCAGAGCAGAAATCAATGAAATAGAAACAAAGAAAACAATACAAAAATAAATGAATCCAAAAGTTGGTTCTTTGAGAGAATAAAGGAGATAGACCACTAGCCCAGTTAACCAAAAGAAAGAAAGAGCAACTCCTAATCAGCAGGATTCAGGAGGAAAGGGGAAATATCACTACAGACAGTGAAAAGATCCAGACAATCATATAGGAATACTTCAAAAACCTATACTCTACCAAATTTGAAAACCTAAGAGAAATGGATGAATATCTGCAATCCAGGGAATCACCAAAGGTACACCAAGAGGAGACTGACAGCTTAAACAGACCCATAACATATGAAGAAATAGAAAATGTAATGAGAACTCCCAACTAAAAAAAGCCCAGGTCCATATGGTTTCACAGCAGAATTCTATAAAACATTCAAAGAGGACTTACTATCATTATTACTAAAACTGTTCAGAAAGATACAAGCATAGGGAAACCTCCCAAATTCCTTCTATGAAGCCGACATCTCTAATACTAAAACCAGGCAAGGATGCAACCAAAAAAGAGAACTACAGACCCATCTCATTAATAAACTCAGATGCAAAAATTCTCAACAAAATACAGTCTGTATACAGACCCACATCAAGAAGATCTTTCACCATGATCAAGTTGGATTTGTACCAGAGATGCAGGGATGGTTCAACTTACGAAAATCAGTAAATATCATAAAACACATAAATGGACTGAAGGACAAAACCACACCATCATCTCAATCGATGCAGAAAAGGCCTTTGACAAAATCCAGCATCCCTTCATGTTTAAAGTCTTAGAGGGAATTGGACTGGAAGGATCATTCTTCAACATAATCAAAGGCATATATAAGAAACCCACAGCCAGTATCATCTTAAATGGAGAAAAGTTAGAAGGATTCCCCATGAAGTTAGGAACCCAACAAGGCTGCCCCTTGTCACCACTCCTCTTTAATATAGTGCTTGAAACACTGGCTAGGGCAATAAGGCAAGAAAAAGAAATTAAAGGAATACTAATTGGAAAAGAGGAAGTAAAACTATCCCTTTTTGCAGATGATATTATAGTTTACCTAAGGGATGCTAAAAACTCCACAAGAAAACTTGAAACAATTAAAAGTTTCAGTAAAGTAACGGGTTACAAAATTAACCTTAAAAAATCAGTAGCCTTTCTCTACACCAACAACGAGCAACTGAAGAAGAAATACAAGGAGTCCTTCCTACTCACAGTAGCCTCAAAAACAATAAAATACCTAGGAATAAACCTAACCAAAACCACTAAAGATCTCTACAATAAAAATTATAAGCTCCTGAAGAAGACATCAGAATATGGAAAGACCTCCCATGCTCATGGATCAGAAAAATTAATATAGTAAAAATGTCCATTTTACCCAAATAAATATACAGATTCAACACAATACCAGTTAAAATCCCAAGAACATTCTTCACAGGATTGGAATAAAAATCCTCAATTTCCTTTGGAAAAACAAAAGACCCCAAATAGCCAAAGCAACCCTGAGTGAAAAGATCAATAAAAGGGGGATTTCTATACCAGACATCAAACTACATTACAGGACTATAGTCATAAAAACAGCCTGGTACTTGCACAAAAACAGACCGGTAGACCAATGGAACAAAACTGAAGATCCAAACTTGAGCACATACAATTTTAGCCACCTCATATTTGACAAGGGGGGCCAAAAAGACTCAGTGGAGGAAAGAAAGCATCTTCAGCAAATGGTGTTGGCAAAACTGGATCACCACTTGTAGAAAAATAAAATTAAACCCCTACCTCTCACTCTGTACAAAAATCAACTCCAAATGGATCAAACACTTCAATGTGAAACCCAAAACTCTAAAGGTGATAGAAGAAAAGGTTGGCACCAACTTACAAGACATAGGTGCAGGAAAAGACTTTATAAATCAATCAGCAGCTGCCCAGGAAATAGGATCGACAATTGACAAGTGGAACCTTATTAAACTCAAGTTTCTGCACAGCAAAAGAAACAGTAAGGGAAGTGAAGAGAAAACCCACAGAATGGGAAGAAACCTTCACTGCTGATACATCTGACAGAGCATTAACCTCCAGAATATATAAACTATTCAAGAAACAAAGAAGTAAGAAAACAAATGACTCACTCAAAAGATGGAGTAAAGAGCTGAGCAGAGACTTCACAAGCGAGGAAGTAGAGATGACTGAGAAACATCTTAAAAAATGTTCAACATCTCTAATAATTAAGGAAATGCAAATTAAAACCATGTTAAAATACAATCTCACCCTGATAAGGCTGGCAAGGATCAAGAAAACAAATGATACTAAATGCTGCAAAGGGTGTGGGGAAAGGGGAACACTCATCCACTGCTGGTGGGAATGCAAACTTGTACAACCACTATGGAAAGCAGTATGGAGAACCCTTAAAAGACTCAAAATGAGCCTACCACCAGACCCAGCCATACCACTTCTGAGAATACATCCACCAGACTCTTCATACCACAGAGACACATGTACAGCCATGTTCATTGCAGCTCTCTTCACAATAGCGAAGAGCCGGAATCAACCAAAATTCCCCTGAACTGATGAGTGGATAGAGAAAATGTGGTACATCTACACAATGGAGTTCTATGCAGCAGTAAAGAAAGATGGCATCATGAAATTTGCAGGTAAATGGATGGAACTGGAAGAAATTATCTTAAGTGAAGTAACACAGTCCCAGAAAAACAAACAACAAATGGTATCCCTCATCTGTGGATGCTATTACAACACAGTTGTAAATATTCTGTGTGGAGAGTGATGCATATTGGAAAGAACAACAACAACAGAAAAGACTGAAACAAGAACTGACTGAAATGGTGAATCTGGTGGGGTGGGAGGGTTGGGAGGGGGACACTGGTCTACATTAGATTAAGGTATAGTTAATTGATGTGAGTTTAACAGGTATCCAAATTTGCCCAAACTTTGTCTACATATTATATGGTATTCTAGGTTTTAGTAAAAGTAAAGACATCTGGGGCTGGAGAGATGGCCTAGCGGTTAAGAGCACTGACTGCTCTTGCAGAGGACCCGGGTTCAATCCCCAGCACCCACATGGTGGCCGAGAGCCATCTGAGACTCCAATTCCAGGAGAACTCCAGTTCTAGGGGAATCCAAGACCCTCTTCTGACCTCCGCAGCATTGCACAACACGGGTGCACAGACCTGCATGCAGACAGTACATTGATACACATACAGAAATAAATAAAATTAAAAAAAGTAAAGACATCTATATTAAACAACATTGGTTAAAAGGTTTTAATAAAAAGTGTAATACATTTAAGCTAATTGGAAATATAAATTGTTGTCCACATCAGCTTCACTTATAATTTGTACAACAACTTTGGGGTTAATGGATACAAATATTCTCTACAATGTTTGTGTTGTACAGTATCAACTTATATCATTTTCTTCTACTGGTAGGAAAATCTAAAGGAATTAAGTTAGCTTCCCAAATTAACAATATATAGGAAATGATAAACTGCTTGAGTAAATTGAATGCAGAAAAGTTGGCCCAGCTAAACATTAAAAGGAAGAAAAGCCTCGGACTGCTACAGGCATCAAACATCTCTGTGGATCCTAATTGTAACAACTATTTATAATTTGTCCTAATGATATTTACCTTTCAGGTGCCACAGAGTTTTAATATAAGAGACTTCCTTACCTCTGTTTCATAGAACAAAGAAAAACATGATGGTAATGAAGTCATTCCCTAAATGTAAATTAGAGCTGACTGTTATAGAGGTAATCTCTTATAAAAGCGCTATAGTTGCCTTCTTTTTTAAAAAATTTTATTTTATTTATTTTTGTATGTGTATAAATGTACTGTCTGCATGTAGGTTTGTGCACCCGTGTCGTGCAATGCTGCGGAGGTCAGAAGAGGGTCTCGGATTCCCCTGGAACTGGAGTTTTCCTGGAATTGGAGTTTCAGACGGTTCTCGGCTG
>VZQC01011452.1:119016-182473 GCA_009823505.1 Rhizomys pruinosus
TGGGGAGTTTCTTTTCTGATCTTGTCTATTTGGAGTCCTGTGTGCTTCTTGTATTTGAATGGGTTTGTCTACTTTTAGTTTGGGGAAGTTTTCATCTATTATTCTGTTGAAGATCTGATCAATACTATTCTCTTGAGATTCTTCTCCTTCCTCTATTCCTATGATGCAGAGATTTGATCTTTTCATAGTGTCCCATATTTCCTGGTTGTTCCAGTTTTGTGTATTTTTAAATTTTTTATAATCTTTATTTGATTTTTTAGTTGCTCTGTGTTATCTTCCAGATCTTCTATTCTTTGTTTTGCTTTCTCCATTCTATTTCTGAGGCTTTTTCCTTTCCTTTCTTCCTGGTTGGATAAGTGTTCTATTTCCTTTTTCATTTCATCCTGTGATTTCCTTCATATATCCATTTCCTTTATGAGGTTCTCAATCTCTTCCTGGTGCTCCTTACTTCTTTGGTTGGCCTCCTTTTTCAGTGTTTTTACTTCCTTAAGGTGTTTGTTTTTTCTCTCTCTCGTTCTTTCTGGAGTTTGTCAATCTCTTCCTTCAGTTTGTTATTGTATCCCTCTAGGTCCTTTTTTGAGTTTTTCATTCTCTCTCTTTACTTCTCTGAATTCTTCTTTATGTTCTTTAATTTCTCTGCATAGGTCTGCAATTAGTCCTCTAAGGTCTGTTTCTGGGGTCACCTCCAGGGGGATCCTATTGTAGCTGTCTCCTACTGGGTTGGTAGAGCTTGGTGCGGAATTGTCCTGCACCTTTCCCATGTTGTCTCTTCGTTGTCTCCCTGGCATGTGGGTTTCACTTTTGTGATTCAAATCCCAAATGCCCTTTCAGTTTGTTGAAGGCTGAAAGCTTGTTTTATTTTGCTTGCCTCCTTCCAATGCTTTTTTTCCCCCTTCCTTCCCTCCTCCTTGTTTATGGAGTGTTGACTTGTCTAGGTTTCAGGCTTTCATTCTTGTTTATATATTAGATACTGAAAGTCTCTTCCTTTCCTGTTCTGAATGTTCTCTTAATCCACTGGATACTCTTTCCTCAATTCCAATTGTTGCGGGGGGCGGGGGGGTATTCCTGACTTAGCCTGCACCCTGGTACCTTCCTGGAGCAGTGGCAGGCTGCTCCTGACCCCTGCCCTGCTCAGGACCAGAGTATGGCGTTTGAGCCTGTCCCCAAACCCAGGATCTCCTCCCACTTGCAACTACGGGGGGGGGGCACCCAGGCAGGCAGCCACGCTCTGGCGGGATTTAAGAGTCCAGTCTAGGTCCACCAGCCACTGGCCCCTCTGCCACAACTCAGCAAATCCATTGTCCTGCACCCGTGGGTCAATGTCCTAAGTTTACCTTCTTGGAGCATTGGCGGGCTGCTCCTGACCCCTGCCCTGCTCAGGACCCTATAATACACTTTTACAAATTGTTTTATTGTACTAGGATTCTAAAACTTAAAATCACTTTTTACTAATATGCGATGATTGAGTAAAATGTGGTAGACAAGAATGTTTGTACAGTTTGAAAAGAAAATGTCATATTTACAATGATTTTCTCCAGTCAAATGAAACAATTTTATTTCAAGTATTTACAAATATTAGTTGGACATTTTCTCAGAGATTTATCTTTAAACTAGTTTGCCTTTTGTTGCAAGAATAAATGAAAATGATCTAATTCCTGCCAGTATAAAATTTCTCTTCACCTTACAAATTTGTGTCTTAAAAATTTAAATGTCAGGTGAAGAAATTTTCATACAAAATGTTCTTTTTTGGCTTCTCTTTGTGCATTATTATTCTAAATCATCATGATAAGGAAATTAAATATAACATGTGTAATGTGAAAAAAATTGATGTGCAGCATACAATAAAGTAGATTCTTCATTACCATCAAAGCATGATCCTTGGAGCCATTACTTTGCACTTATACAGGCTGCAGCAGACCTGAACTTTAAGTGTCGGGTGCTAATGGGCTGGAAGGCGGTCAATTCAACCACTAGCCTGGTGTATTAGTGTGGGGCTGGACGGAGACTAGTCAAGTCACCAGCTCTAGAGAATGAGTTGCCTTTGGTGTAGCCTGGGGAGAGCCAAGCAGGTGCCATGCTGAAATTCCTACCTAGAGGCCAGCAGTTTCTGGGTAGGTGAGCAGACATGGCCAGACAGGGAGCGTTCTGCTTCCCAGGGTAAGGACCTGAGCTTGGAAGTACCACTCAGGTTGGCCTATGAAAGTAGCCAGCTAACCCCTGCACTGAGGTGTCAGCACCCAAGTGACTGTAGTTGGACACTGCTTCCCTTCCTTTAGCAGGACTGAGGTGTGCCTGCTTGTAGCTGGAGGTGTCTCCTACAATGATAGGGTTGTTAAATTCTGTAGTAAACATATTACCTTTGTTATTCTTTTTTTTTTCCATTTAGACCTGAGCATCTGGTCTTGTGTGGTGTGTCTTTGTATGGGTGAGTGAGCTCCTACTTGTTGAATGTCTGTATATTGTTGTTTCCCCAATTTGTCAGGTTATGACCCAACTTAGTACTGTTTGATGTTCAGTTTGGGGGCCTCTTTATGTTGATGTACAATCGAGGTGGTCGAAATTGTCTTAGTTCAGGTAGACATAAGTACAACTTTTTATATTCAAGGATTGACTGCACAGGGTCTTGGAGAAGCAGAGTGGGATGGTGGCTGCTAGGTAAAGCAGTTCGTAGGTTAGGCTAGGAGTTCACAGGTCTGGGGCACACATGGCTTATATGGTGGGCACAAGGAGGTCTCAGGGACAGAGTTCAGGACCACAAATCTGGGGTGGGGCTAGATAACAGATATCCATGTGGGGATGAGAGACTGCCAAGACTGGAGGGGCACATAGATCTGCGATGGGATAGAATCCCCTTGATTTGAGGAAGTCTGAGAACTTAAGATGGTGGAATAGTATGAGCTCAAGGCTGCTAGTTTGGAATGGAGAAAGATGTCAGAGACCCAGGCTAGGCTGAGAACTGAGATTGATGAGTGCTTCATCCTTTGAAGAATGAAAGGTCATGCAAATCCGGGATAGGATTCTGTGACCTGAGGAGGTCTGAGAGCTAAGATTGCAGGGTCCTAAGGAATCTCAGGGATGGAGCTCTGGGCTATAAGTCTGGGACAGGGAAGGATCTTGGAGACTCAGGATGGCTTGGGGTTTATTGTATACATATTTAGATGTAATTTTGAGGCATTTGTCTAGAAAAATCAATCTTTTGACAAGACAATAAGCAAAATGAATCTTGAGTAATTAGAGTGTGGTCTGAGAAGCTCAGTGGAAGAAGTGTGTCAAGTCATTCTTTGCTCTGTTCCTTCATCCCCAGAGATGGTAACTATAAGAATTCTAAATTAGGATTACCCAATGAGTCCGGTGACCTTGACACAAATCCTGCCAAGTGATGTAAGTCTTCAGATATATTCTCAATGCATATTGATGTTTTACCTAGACAGAATGATAGTGGAAGTCCATAGGGCAACAGAATTACTCTTATCATGAACTATTCACTACAGGGATTAGAAGTCCTGAACAGAGAAACAGAGCAGAAGTGACCAGGAAACTACTACTGAGGTTTTTTTTTTTCTCTATGGTTGTAATAATTTGGCCTTTAAGGGCTAGAGAGATGGCTCAGTGGTTAAGATCACTGGATGCTTGGGCCCAGTTTAGGGTTCAAGAATCCACATGGCAGCTAACAACCATAATGTAACTCCAATTTCAGGGGATCCAACAACCTCTTCTTCCCCTCTGCTTGCTTGGTATGGCACTGGTGCACTTACACACATGCAGGCAATACACATATATATGTTGAAAAATGATAAACTATTTTTAAAATAACACCTTGGTGTTTGGCAAAATGCATTGTAGTAGCTGTGGCAGTAATATGGGCTTATATCAGAAGAGGCTAGCATACTTGTTTTGATATTGCCCCTGTGCTATCATTACTGAGGCTTCTCTTTCTATCTCTTTCTGTATGTCTCTCTCTCTCTCTATCTCTTTCTCTGTCTCTCTTCCTCTCTCTCAAAAATGTTTCTACTGAATAACTTACAGAAAGTTGAGAAAAATCAACAAATTATTTTTAAAGTCTAGTAACAATGGAAATAACAAAGAAATGATATTTAAGGATATGCTTTGTGAAAGGACATGGAGTTTCGAAGGGATGACTGACCCAAACATTGGCTTCTGCATTCAGCAAGAGAATGGACAATGGAAGTTGAGCTGATGAGCCATGCTGAAGTGACCACACTATATGGAATTCACATGAAGCACAAGAGGAGGTACACATCACTCTGTGCAGGAAGAAAGGGGTAGGAATATCTTTGGTTGAAATGCACATATTTTGTGAGGTTGAATAGAAAAATTAGGTTCAAGAAGTGAGGGCATCATATAGCAGAGGGACATAGCACAGCACATTTGTTGGGCCTTCTGCAGCAAAATCCCCAGCTGGATCACTTGGACAGCAGAAATGGTTTGCTCATATGCTAAAGGTTGGAGGATCAAGACCAAGGTGTCTCCAGGTGGTATCTTCTGAGGACTCTCCTTGTCCTGTTCTCTAGATCATTACTCTTTTGTAGTACATTGGTGGTGTGATCTCTTTCTTTAAGAATACATGTCTAAGCTCTCCTTTATCATCTGTCCAGATTTCTTCTTCTACCTTGATGCTAGGCAGATTGGTTGAGAACCTAATCCTAATGGTCTGATTTTTACTACTCAGTTCCTTAAGGGATCTATTCATAGACAGACAGATTTGGAGGCAATATAAGTAAATACCTAGAATGTTGGAGACATAAAAGAGATATACATGTTAAGTTGAGGAAAAGCTGTGAAGGAGAAAGCAATCTGGGCTCGTATCTCTTTTCTCTGTGGCCTTGGGTACATTGTGGAATTATTTTGGATCTAGACAGAAAATGAAGGGATTGTAGAAAGTCTCTAAAATTTTTTTTCAGAGAAATTCTTTAAAATATGAGATTTGACCTTGTAACTGTAGGTTATTTAACATGAATCAACTTACTATACTAAGCCTCTATACCAAGCATGGCCTAAACAGTAGTGTTTTCTGAACCGTTAGAAGAAATGCCATCTTCAATTTCCTTCCTTACCAGTTTAAAATTTTTGTTGTAGAGATCTTTGGTGTCTTTGGTTAGCTTTGTTCACAGGTATTTTATTTATTTATTTATTTATTTATTTATTTATTTATTTGAGGCTATTTTGGGTGGGAAGTTCTCCTTATATTCCTTCTCCAGTTGCTTGTTGTTGATGTAAAGAAAGGTTACTGATTTTTCCAGGTTAATTTTGTATCCTGCCACTTTACTGCTGAAGAAAGAGATTGAAGATGACATCAAAAGATGGAAAAACCTCTCATTCTCATTAATTGGAATAATTGATATAGTAAAAATGTCCATTCTACTGAAATTAATATATAGATTCAATGCAATCCCAATGTAAATCCCCCTGAGTTTCTTTACAGAGTTGGGAAAAAATCTTTAAATTCATATGAAAAAACAAAAGACCCTGAACAGTTAAAGCATCCCTGAGTGAAAAATGCAATACACAGAGCATCACCTTACCAGACTTCAAGATACATTACAGGACTATAGTCATAAAGACAACCTGGTACTGGCACAAAAACAGACCCTTTGACCAATGGAACAAAACTGAAGAACCAAACTTGAACGTATACAATTTCAGCCACCTTATATTTGGCAAGGGGGCCAATAAAGCTCATTGGAGGAAAGATAACATCTTCAGCAAATGGTGCTGGCAGAACTGGATCACCATATGTAGAACAAAAGTAAACACTTACCTCTCACCCTGTACAAAAATAAACTCCAAGTGGATCAAAGATCTCAACCTGAAACCCAAAACCCTGAAGGTGATAGAAGAAAAAGTTGGTAGCAATCTACAAGACATAGGAGTAGGAAAAGACTTTCTAAATCAAACAGCAGCTGCACAGGAAATAAGGTCAACATTTGACAAATGGGACCTCATCAAACTCAAAATCTTCTATACAGCAAAAGAAACAATCAAGGACATTAAGAGAAGACCCACAGAGTGGGAGGAAATCTTCACCACTGATACATGTGACAGAGCATTAACATACAGAATATATAAACTACTCAAAAAACAAAGAAATGAGAAAACAAATGACTTGCTCAAAAGATGGAGTAAAGAGCTGAACAGAGACTTTACCAATGAGGAAGTAAAGATGCCTGAGAAACATCTTAAAAAGTGTTCAACATCATTAATAATTAAGGAAATGCAAATTAACACCACTCTAAGATATCATCTCACTCCATACGACTGGCTAAGATCAAGAAAACAAAAGCCACTAAATGCTGGAGAGGTTGTAGGGAAAGGGGAACACTCATCCACTGCTGGTGGGAATGTAAACTTGTACAACCATTGTGGAAAGCAGCGTGGAGAACCCTTAAAAGACTCAAAATGAACCTACCACCTGACCCAGCCATACTACTACTGGGTATATACCCACAAGACTCATCCTATTGCAAAGATACATGCTCATCTATGTTTATTGCAGCTCTCTTCACAATAGCCAAGAGTTGGAACCAACCCAAATGTCCCTCAACAGACGAGTGGATAACAAAAATGTGGTACATCTACACAATGGAGTTCTATGCAGTGGTAAAGAAAGATGGCATCATGAATTTTGCAGGTAAATGGATGGAACTTGGAGCCATTATGCTACGTGAAGTAACACAATCCCCCAAACCAAATGGGAAATGGTTTCCCTCATTTGTGGATGCTATTACCAAATCCCCCAATTGAAAGGCAAGCTGCACAATGTTATTGTTATATTTCTTTTTATCTAAAAGCAACTGTGATATTATATCTTAATTAGCCCTAGAATTCACTTACCACTTACTTTTAGACATGGTAATTAATGTATATGGGTGGAAGGTATATATTCATATTTTAGAGTAATATAAAATTAAAGGGAGAAAATGTGAACTCCTAAACATATATCGGAGTTAACATACAGCTTATTCCTGGAGGATGTAATTCTGGTATATATATGATGTTTATATAGGCATATTTTTGGAGCAATGCAATTGAAAGGGAACCACAACAACCTAAGGACTGGGTCAAAGAATAGACTGATATAGTTAAATTGTGCCCCAAACAATAAACCTTTGCAGAGGAAAACTTTAAAAGACTGAGAGATTTTTTTTTGAGTCTCTCAGTCTACAAAGTCTGTAGTCTATTTGTTGAAAAATCTACCTTTCCAGTTTCACTGGTCATGGGACCTCCCAGTCATCTGGTCATGGGACCACTCCTGGGATGGGAGGTTCATCTTAAGTTATCCTAAACAGATGGGTGGAACATACCTAGTGTGTTAATGAGCTAGTGAACTTTTCTTGCCTGGAGCCCCATCTTCCAGGGCAGTGCCTCTGGATCCACAGGAATGTAGCTGCTCTCTGTAAGTCTGCCTGCTTTTCTGATTTCATAATCTTTCCTTTTCTTCTTCATACCCCTTTCTAAACATGCTTTCTTTAATGCTTTGGGCTGCCCTAGCATCTTGTATCTCTCTGCCCTTTCTCTAAAGCTTCCTTCTCCCCGCCATGTGGCTGACAGCCTCATGTCTGACTGGCATGCAGGTTTTGGCCTACATGGCTTGCTGGCTTTTCCCTTCTCCCCTCCTTCCTCCTCCTCAAGGAAGCTGCTGAGATTCCCACCTTGCCTGCTCTGCTAGATAACTTTAGTGTCAACTTGACACACCTGGGTTGAGGGAGCCTCAATTGGGGAATTGGCTCCATTGGACTGGCCTGTGGCCACATCTGTGGAGTGTTGCCCTGATTATTGAGCAATGTGGGAGGGCCCAGCCCACTATGGGTGGTGCCACCCTGGGTAGGTTGTTTTGTATGGTATAAGAGGGCAGGCTGGGCATGGGCCAGATGAGGAAGCCAGTAAGCAGCATTCCTCCGTGGCCTGTGCCTCAGCTCCTGCCTCCAAGTTCCTGCCCTGAGTTCCTACCTTGGGCTCCCTGAGTGATGAACTATGGCCCAGGAGATGTGAGCTGAATAAACCCTTTCCTCTTCCACCCCCCCCCCCCAAAAGACTGAGAGAAAGATGCTGCACATGTATGGCAAAATGCAGGAACTGGAGTGGGGTGGAGGGAAGGGAAAGGGGAATATATCTAAACTGAACTGAAAAATGATGTATGAAATACACAAATTGCCTATAGAAGCATTATATTAAAAAAAAAGAAATGCTTGTAATTCTGAAGTCACTACCTGGTAAAAGATTAGTCTGAAGTCACAAAAACTCAGAAAATAACCCAGGTGAGCCAGTGCACACTGCAGGAAGGAAGGAAATTGGGGGATCTTCCTTTCTCTGGATGCACCACTGATTTCTACCCCAGCTTCCCATTTTGTAAAATGTATGTATAGGAAAAAAACCTTACTTTATTAGAATATATAAGCTTTTTCTTTGTAAGCTTGTTTTTTATTCTTATGCAAAATGATTTTCTTAGATCACTTAAAATGGTTTAGTGAATTTCCATTGTAAGTACATTTAAGACATCAAAATAAAAATTAAACTCAGTCATGGCCAAGGAAATAGGAATTGAGGAAAAACTAAAAATTTTAGTTTCTTTCATGTTTTGTTTACTTTTTTGATTTTCCAAAAATAAAATATTCCTCTTAAAGTCATGTGACAGCCTGGGAAAATAGAAAAGGCCCTTGTTGACATGATGGTCCCATGTAATGTTCCCTTGTTGAATTGAGATAAAGCAGGTCAGTATGAACACCTACAGGCAGGAGGGCTAGAATCTCTATGTCTCTAAAATACTTTAAATATTTTTTTCTTTTGGTGTTTTTGTTGTCTTTGAAACAAGGTCTCCTTGTAGCCCCAGCTGGCCTGGAACTTGCTCTGTAGACCAGGCTGGCCTTGAACTCTCAGAATTCCACCTGCCTCTGCCTCCTGAGTCCTGTTATTAAAGGCATGAGCCACCACACCCAGCTCATTAACTTTTTATGGATAATTTGGAAGGTAGAAAGATATAACAGTTCATTAATTAATAAATTGCAGCTGAGTATATTGGTACAATTTTATGGTCCCAGCACTAAGGCAGAGGCAGGAGGATTGAAAGTTCTAGGCCAGCCTGGGCAATATAGTTAGACCCTGTCTAATAAAACCAAAGCCCGGGGATGTAGCTCAGGGCTAGATTACTTGTTTGGCAAGCTCAAGGACCTGGGTTCTAGTCCCAGTTTAAAATAAATAAACGGGCTGGAGAGATGGCCTAGTGGTTAACAGTGCCGACCACTCTTGCAGAGGACCCGGGTTCGATGCCCAGCACCCACATGGCAGCTGAGAACCGTCTTTAACTCCAGTTCCAGGGGAATATGACACCCTCTTCTCACCTCCACTGCTTTGCATGACACGGGTGCACAAATCTACATGCAGACAGTACATTCATACACATAAAAAATAAAAAAATAAAAAACCCTACATGTAGACAGTACATTCATACACATAAAAATAAAAACAAATAAATAAAATAAATAATGAAAAAGATTGAATCGATTGCTATGTCTTGGGGGAGTGAGCATGGAGGGCAGGACTTCATAAGGAAGCCATTCAATTTCTTTTCATCTGGAAATGCTGCAATTCACAATCTGAATTTTAAGAGGCAGGTAGATGAAGTAACAATTTCTGAATCTAGTTTTTGATTATATCTTCTCTGACCCCAGGAGGAAGAAAGGGAAGGTAGAGACACACAGAATACTTTTTAGGACACTGATTTTGGAGCAGCTTTATGTTCATAGCAAAATATGAGCTTCAAATACAGAATAGAGTTGATGTAGCCTGAGCTCCTCTTCCTCCAGGTGCTACGCACACAGCCTGTCCACTATTTGCAACTATGTTCATGTCTCTTAGCCAGTGGATTTACACTGAAATATTACTCTCAGCTAACACTACAGCAGAGTGTAAATGTGTAACAGTGTGCACCCACAGTTATAGTCTCATACAGAATAGCTTTAATACCCTGAAACCCTGTCTGTGGTCTCTCAAAATTCTTTGCTGATACTTCCTAGAACTACAATGAACACACACCAGGAAATGCTTTTTTAGAACTTCCATGGCTTCTATGATTGAAAAGGAAAAAGACTTGTTTCTACTGTATTGAAACCAGAAAGACAATTTCAAGTATTCATGAAATTTGCTGTTTTCTAGTCTGCTAAAAGCTTTGTATAATGTACAGTGTGGGTCATTCCAGGCATCTGGACCCAAGCACTAAACTCATTGGTCAGTTAAATTTGGTTAGTATTTGAAGGCAGACTGTATTTATATTCTGTGGAATCTGAGAATGTATAGCAAAGAGCTACTTAAGAGATTTTATGTTACCTTTTAAAATAGAATCTCTCGGAGAATTTTACTTTCAAGATAACATATAGTATGATGTTTACAAGGATTTTTCTATAGTTATTAATCTCTTGTGTATAAAAGGCTAGGTATACAATTTATCACAATATATAAAGAAGCAGTTTAATAAATCATGCAAAAATAATTTATCCACAATTTATTTGGTGGAATTTTTTTCAAAATATGAGCAGCTACATGAAAAAATATAAAGAAGACTTTAAATGATGGATTTCTTGGTAAGGGCAATGATGACAAATTTTTATGTACAGGAATAGACACATGCAAATGTTAATTTCTGTGTATATGTAAATGAGGGTGCTTGTTATATGGATGTGAGCATGTTGAGAAAAGTGTATAAGATACTACATGATTTATATAGGTCAGAACTTGAAGGAGAAAATGAGAACAGGTAGAAATAGCATGGGAGGAGACAGAATAATTGAAACGATGCAACTAAAGAGTCACCCTGAGGGGCTGGAGAGATGGCCTAGCGGTTAAGAGCGCCGACCGCTCTTACAGAGGACCCGGGTTCGATCCCCAGCACCCACATGGTGGCCGAGAGCCGTCTGAAACTCCAATTCCAGGAGAGCTCCAGTTCCAGGGGAATCCGAGACCCTCTTCTGACCTCCGTGGCATTGCACGACACGGGTGCACAAACTTGCATGCAGGCAGTACATTCCTATACATACAGAAATAAATAAAATTAATAAAAAAATAAAAAAAATAAAAAAAGAGTCACCCTGAACTGTGAATGCATTTCTTTAAAATCAGGTTGTCTTTATTGTCTTTATGTGTGTGCATCCCTAAATCGTTGTGTGTGTGTGTGTGTGTGTGTGTGTGTGTGTGTATGTACATAAGTGTATAGAAAGGATGTTTCTGTCATAGCAGAATTTCCTCTGCATTATAATGACAGTGACACTGATTTTTCATGGTCCTGGTTTCCTCCCTCCTGTTTTAGTTAGTTGAGTAGTTTTCTCCTCTTATATATTCTGCTTCAATTTGCTTTTTTTTTCCTCTAGTTTTTCAGATTGGAACCTTCATAATTTGTATCTTCTTTTCTGATTTTATGCTATAAATTCCTTTTTAAAACAGTATTTTTCCACATATCACAAATTTTGAAGTTATATTTTCATTATTTGGTTCACTTTCATATGCGCTTATATGCACACATCATCCATACACACATATGTACATGTACACACATACATATATACCTAGTTCAAGCCTTCTTCTGTGACCCAAGTCTTCTCATTCATTTATGAATTTCCAAACATGAAGATTTTTCAGCTAGCTTCTGTTACTTTATGTTATTGATTCTAGTTTAATTCTTTCTTTTGATTCTAGTTTAATTCTAATAAAATGTAAGAACAAAGTTTGTATGATTCTTCTGTTTAAACACTTATAGAAATATGTTAATGTATGACTCAGAATGTGATCTGGTTTGGAAGTCTGAAAACACTGTGTACTTTTTATTGCCAGCAAGAGTGATTGGTGGTAATAATGCTGTTTATGTCATTTATGTTTTTATTGATTTGGGGCATGTTTTATTTACCCATTATTGAATGGGTGGTATATGTTGAAGCCTATTTCAGCTTGGTTCTCAGAGTATGTGTGTCTGAGATTTCACCTTGGAGAGGGCGCTCTTTTAAAGCCTTCTTTACCTAGGATTTACATAGAAGCTTGGTTCTGGTTAATGTTTGCTCAGCAGATCTTCCTCATATTTTTATTTTGAATCTGTCTTAATCTCTCTATATAAAGTGGGTTTCTTGTGGATATCCTAGCTTTAATTATTCTCTAATAATAGTTCTTTCTTAACTGATCTATTTATACCATTAAATCAAAAGTGTTTGTTTATGTAGTTTGATTGGCTGGCATGTTCCTTGTCACTTTTCTCAGAATTGGCTTTGTATCTTCAAACTTTCTGTCTTGTGTTATGGCTGCATGTATGTAAGTGCACCTATGTCATGGGGGTCCCATGGAGAACAAAAGAGGGGATAAGATCCCCTGGAACTGGAGTTATGGACAGTTATTAGGTGTCATGTGAGTGTTGAGATTCAAATCTGGGTCTTATGCAAGAGCAGCCAGTACCCTTACCCGCTGAACCATCTCTCCAAACACCTTAGCTGTCTTTTCATAGTGTTGTTTAGATTCTATAACACAAAAATTTAAACTAATTATCCCTTTAAATCACATAACTTCATATGTGCTACAAATAAACCCTTCCCTTTTGCTTATTTTCTGTTATTAGATTCTAGGTTAATTCCAGCATGGTGTAAGAACACTTCCCACAAGTCCTTTGATGGTGCCAGACATTTCACCTGTCCACCAACCATAATCAGTGAATAGATTCTAACATTTTTACTTTTTTATTGCACTTTTTCACATTTAATACAACATTTCTTAATAAAATTTCTATCCATTCCACCTTCCATGCCCTTCACCCTTCCAGAGCTCCTGCATTCTGCCATATATGTCTTGCGTCTTTTTCTCAGTCTCTCTTTTTTTTTTAATTTTCAATGCAGAAATTTACTATTTTGGGCAGAAGTTTACTGTTTTGATTAGTTCTTTGAATAGTCTTTTTGTTGTTGTTCCCTTTCATTTTATATTGCTCCAAATTATGCATGTATGTACTCTACGCATATACCCAAATTATGATGTCTACAAATAAACTATAGGTTAAGCCCAAAACATGTTTAGGGATTCACTTTTTGACAGTAAGTGGCATGCAAGTAAAAAGAAATATTACTTTACATTCCTAAATTATACAGCAAGTTGACGTATATTTTAATGTACTCTCTCTTTTTGTAGTAGCATCAGGTATTATATTTACTAAAAATAATAATCAGTTTGCCTTACAAATAAGGATTTGGTGCTAGGATCCACAAAAGAGGGACAGAATATGTTGTTTGTTTTTCTGGGACTGTGTTACTTCACTTAGCACAACGGCTTCTAGTTCCATCTATTTACCTGTAAATTTCATGATGTCATTTTTCTTTACCACTGCATAGAACTCCATTGTGTAGATGTACTACATTTTCTTTATCCACTCATCAGTTGAAGGACATTTGGACTGCTTCCAGCTCTTTGCTATTTTGAGGAGAGCTGCAATAAATGTGGTTGTGCACATATCATATCTGCAATAGGATTAACATATTTACCTTAAATAATGACTTATTTCCTAGCCCTTGGGAGGCAGAGGCAGGCAGATCTTTGTGAGTTCAAGGCCAGCCTGCTCTACATAATGAGTTTCAGGACAGCTGGAGCTCCAGGGAGACCCTGTCTCAAAAAGACCAAAAAAAAAAAAAAAAAAAGAATTTGAAAGGAAACCATACTATTTTACTTTGATTGACTTCTGCTCTGAGGTCTTTGCCTTCTAGTTTGGATCCAAGTGTCTAAAGATCTATTTTTTCTCAATCTCACTCTAAAAATCTAATGAATTTTAAAAGAGAAAGTCCATGAAATTCCATGGTCATGCTCAAGGCACAATCTTCTCACCCTTAGGCAAGTCCTTGTCTCTATAATTCTATTATTTATTGAAGTGTTCCCACCTCTGCATCATCCTGCTGCCTTGACCCAGGTAGGCAGATCACAGTCAAGGTTTCTTCAGATTTTGGAGTGTTTTGAAACCTTAGCTTTTTCAGAGGTTCGAGAAGCATCATTGTTTAACTTCAACATTTCTGTTGAAGTTAAACATTTCTGTTTCTTATAAGGAGCTAATTAAGTCTTTGCAAGCTCTCCATGTATCAGAGTTATTTCTGATAATTTGCAAAGCGAATGCTCCAGGCTTCAGCTAATTTTAAACAAAGATACTATCTTGAAATAAAAAAAGACAAAAATGCAGAGATATGAACCCCTCATGTTTATACATGTTTGATTTGAGTATGCCTTTATCTAAGGAAAAAGATTATTGTGAAAAAATAATCACCTTGCTTCTTGGCCTTTTGGCTAAAATCAAGTGCATAATAATCAAAGGGCTTTTAACAGTGATCATTTTCCACAGTTAGATAGCAAGGGAAGAAAAGAAATGATCAGATTAACTGTTGTAAAATTTATATTGTATTTTTTCCTTACTACAAAGGCAGAAATCATGTTTATAATTAGATTATTATTTTTAAGAGCTGAACAGATTGCCATAGGCATTTATCATTTTTATTCACGAATAGTGTGTGTGTGTGGGGGGGCTTTAAAAGAAGGAAGGTTCTAAATGCCAGGTAAAGAAGTATGACCTTTATTTGAGTGGCTTCTAATGAATTTTGATCAAGGGAATAATATGAGTTCTGCTTTTAGAAACATATTTAAGTGCTATAAGAAGAATGGGCTAGAATATCAAGAAATCCAGTTAAGAGGCTGTCACAATTAGAAAATGATGTTTTTTTTGCTACTGGTAGTATTTTAAGAACTATTGAATAATGTCACTTACATTAATATTTTATTTATGAAGATGCACTGTGACTCAGGAAGATTGGAATGTTAGTTTGCATTTGGGAAGGTGGACACTAGCTCCAAGTCAATAGGACAATGTTCCTTCATGATAAGCTTGTATGTTTCAGCCTTTCTTGTCTACCACGTGGCTTATACATGAAAAAAAAAAACCAAAAATACCCTAACATTGCTATGGAGCTTAGATTTACAGTGTTTTCCAGGGGCAATGTCAGGACAGTGATAATTTAACTGAGAACAAACAATTCATATGAACACCATAAGATACAGGACAGAGGGGAAAGGAACCAACAGTGCTCCATCGTGAGGTGTTATTACATCATTAGTTCATGGATAGTGGTTTGCACCTCCAGAGTTTGCACAAAAGGGAACAAAATTTTAAGGAATATTTTTTTTGGAATGCGTCTTGTCTTGCTATGTCACACATACTGACCTTAAACTTGCAACCTTCCTGCCTCAGTTTCCCTAGGATTGGAATTACAGAGTAATCCCACCAGATCCAGCTAAGAAACTGAGTTTTTAAAAATTAAAAAATTTTTTTTATTTATTTCTGTATGTATATGAATGTACTGTCTGTATGCAGGTTTGTGCACCCATGTCATGCAATGCTGCAGAGGTCAGAAGAGGGTGTTGGATTCCCCTGGAACTGGAGTTCTCCTGGAATTGGGGTTTCAGATGGTTCTCAGCCTCCATGTGGGTGCTGGGGATTGAACCTGGTTCCTCTGTAAGAGTGGTCGGTGCTCTTAACCGCTACGCCATCTCTCCAGCCCCAGAAACTGAGTTTTAAAATGGTTGAATAACTTGCTGAAACTCATAAGTTTTCAGAAGGAAATTTGACCTCTTTCTCAGTTCCATTTCTGATATCATAGTTCATTCTGTGGGTAGAAGTGATATATCATCTTGATACTGAATGCATAATCTGTGTCTCTTTTCAAGGAATTAAACTACAGGGAGAAGAGTGTAGTAATGCTGAGCTGTGCCATCTGCTGAGACTCTTCAACTGCCATTATCTGCATGGTCTGTTTTCTACACAAAAATCTGCCTTGGAAATCCAAGACAGGTGTATCACAGATCAAGTTCTTCCTCTGTCAAATATTTCCTTTCCTCCCTTCCCTCTTCTTCTCCTATTCCCTTCCCCTCCCTTTCCTTCTTCCTTTTCTTTTCTCCTTCCCTTTCTTATTTCTTTCATTTCCCTTCCTTTACTTCATTGTCTTCTCTCTCTTTTCCTCTTATACATGTTAATCCATGCTAAACATCTCATCCCAAACTCCAGCTCAGCATCTGTTTCTGGAAAACCCATCTTGTTATAACTGATACTAGAAGTACCACCAAGAAGGCAAATGACAGGGATTTAGGAGGCGGATCAACCACTGCCTCTTTGGCAGTGAAGGATCCATCATTCAGTAGGTGGAGCACAGGCAGCATCTGGGCACATGATGAGACTCTGATTTACCAGTGGCAAATCATGATGGGATGTCAGTGCAAGTACTTGTTTGTGTGAGTGCAATGCACTAGGCTTTAGAGAGGTATGGAAGAAGCAGTAGCTGTAATATAATGGCATTCATGTTTATTTTGTTATTTTATTAAACTGTTCTTTACCCCAAAGTCACACAGATTATGCTTAAGTTCTCAAAGAATTCCAGTAAAGAATTCTGTTTTTCTAGAGAAGCCATGTTCAGATCCACATCTGTACCAAGTTGCTTCCACTGTGACTCATGGTGGAGGGGTACTCAGAGTGAGTTTTGGTTGAACTTTGCATTCATGTGACATCTGGTGCCATTGTGTGAGAAAATGTCAGCACTGAGCTTCCTTTGGCTGGTGCACTAAGTGAAATTTTGAATTTTATTTTCATTTTGGTTAATTGTTCTAATTACCCACCTAGATAATTAGTTGCATGATAACAATGGTACAGTGAGCAGTGCATCAAGTTATATACACTGGAATTCTGGAGTAGGGAAATGCATCCTACCGGCATTTGTCAGTTATGTCAGGCAGTCCCTCTCCAGCTGGTGGGTTCCTGACAGAAAATTCCTAGTGCTGAGAGGCTGTTTGGTAACCCTGATGGTCAACCTGAGTGGATTAAGATCACTGTGGAAACACCCGTGGATGTGTCTGTGAAGGCGTTTCTAGAGAAGATTAATTGAAGAGGGATGACTGCTCTGAATGTAAGTGGCACTATTTCATTATCTTACCTGGGGTGCTAGACTGAATAAAAAGGAAGAAGCCACCTGAGTAGCAGCATTTTCTGTTCTCTGCTTCCTGACTGGACACATGACTAGCCTTATGCTTCTGATGTTGCAGTTTATCCTCATTATATAATGTACTCTCAAACTGAGTCAAAATAAACCCTTCACTCCTTAAGCTGCTTTTGTCAGGTATTTTGTCACAGCATTGAGAAAGTAACTTCTGCATCAATTATGATCCTTCTCTTTAGGACCCGACTCCCCATCAATCTCCAGTAAAGATTCTCAAAGCAGAATAGATGAGCAACTGCCAAAGGTCTTGCTTAGGTTGCATAGCAAGAAAAATAAATGAAAAGTTACTATGATGCTGACTGCAGTGACCTAATGAGAAAAACTCCAAGTCCCTTACAAATTTCTAAACCTGGACTAATTTTCAGTCTGAACCCCACTGATAGAAATGATGCTATTTCTTAAAGAGAAAGGACCCTGCATTACCACGCTGATTATATACAGTTATTTTCTCACACATTCTTCAAAGGAACCAGTGAACTTATTGCAATGATTTCTCACAGCAAGAAGAAAACAGACACTTTGACAACTGTTGTACATAGGATCTAAATTACACACCTTGTGGATGTCCAAGAGCAATATATCATCCTTCCTGTTAGAACGTATCTGGACTACTCAGGCTGTATCATGGAGACCAGTGCAGGAGGATCAAGACAGGACATGGTGCTTACTGGACCTCATTTGGTGACCATGGGAAGGGAAAACGCCAGTGTGGAGCACAAGGGCAGGACTGATGGTTGTTTGGGCTTGCCATGGAGGAGGCTTGAAACATGACATCTTTCATCCTAATAAAAAAAACATAAGCTGAAGATGCTAAAAGATATATATGGTATGCATATATGCATATTTTGGAGTGATGCAAATTGGAAGGAACAACCACCGCCACCACAACAACAAGAATAAAAAAAGACTAGGTCAAAGAACTGACTGAAATGGTGAACTTCTGCTCAAAACAGTAAATTTCTGCATCAAAAACTTTAAGAGACCGAGAAAAAGATGAAAATTATGTTTGGCAGAATGCATGAGCTCTGGTGGGGTGGGGGGGGGTAAGGAGGGGGAATGGGTCTAGATTCAATTGGAAATGTTTTTCTTTTTTCTTTCTTTTTTTGGGGGGGTTCTTTTTAAGACAGGGTCTCCCTGTAGCCCCAGTTGTCCTGGAACTCTGTAGACCAGGCTGGCCTTGAACTCACAAAAATCTGCTTGCCTCTGCCTCCTGAGCACTGGGATTAAAGGTGTGCACCACATGCCCAGCACAATTTTATTTTTTATGTGTATGAATGTACTGTCTGCATGTAGTTTTGTGCACCCGTATTGTGGAATGCCTCAGAGGTCAGAAGAGGGTGTCAGATTCCCCTGGAACTGGAGTTAAAGATGGTTCTTAGCCGCCATGTGGGTGTTGGGAATCAAACCCCAGTCCTCTGCAAGAGCAGTTGGTGCTCTTAAGTGCTAGGCCATCTCTCCAGCCCATGGATTGGAAATTTTGTATGAATTGCACAAATCTACAATAAAAATTGGCTTTGAAAAAAAAAGAAGGTATCTGGGGTCCAGATGGTGAGCGAGGTCAGAAGGTTCTGACAGTGGATCTGTCTGCTTCTCTACTTAGCAGTAATATCTCTAGTCTCCAAACAAGGACTGTCAGTATGCAGTAAAGAGTAAAACCCCCACAGTGACTCCCAGCCTGTAGGGTAATAGCTCCTAACATAGTGGGGGAGGCCAAGTGAAAGCCTCTGAAATTCTCCCCTGCCCAGCTTGAGAATGAATAAAAAATGATATTCCATCTTGGGGAAAAAGGAGGTAGGAATTTAATGCCTTTAAGGTTCACAGAATACAAAAATTGTCTTCTTCATTTCCGACTTCAATTTAGCAGAATGTCTCTTGCAGAAATATATCCAGGAAAGTAACCTGGCCCTACTACTGCAGTCTTCACAAGTCTAGGTGGCATAGTAGATATACTGCCTTTGCTAAAGGAGATCAACACCACCTAAAACTCCACTCAGCACCTGCTTCCAGAGAAGCAGATTAGAACGGGGAGGGGAGATGTTCTCTAACTTGTGCTCTCTTTTCAGGGGCAAAGCTATTGGAGGTACAACTGAGTTTTGAAACAGTGTAAAATGGATCTTAATCTTCCTCCGTGGCTTCCAGATGTTACAACTGAGAATATATGTTTATGTATCTCTATCTTTCCATATTGTCATATATACCATATACATTTATTATTATTATTATTATCATCATTATTATTATTTTGGTCTTTTTGAGACAGGGTCTCCCTGTAGCCCTAGCTGTCCTGGAACTTGCTCTGTAGACTGGGCTGGCCTTGAACTCACAAGGATCCTCCTGCCTCTGCCTCACAAGTGCTAGGATTAAAGGCATGCACCACCACCATGCCTGGCTCCATATACATTTATTATGTACACCCCAACTTTCTCCTGTAAGCAGATTGTTTCAGTTTCTGTATATTGTCATTTATGAGACAAACTATGCATCAATACTAAGCTATTAAAAATGTGGATACTAAGCAATTTACAGAAGTAGAATACCTGCTTTCCTTCTAGACTTTTACTAGACCTACATGTGTATTACATTACTACATTTTCTATGTAATGTTAAAGTAAAGGTTATGCTAACAGAAGTGTTTCCTGTGGTCTAGAAGACAAAGAATCACTGAAATGTTGAGACCATTTTGGTAGGAACTGCAAAGTCTTAACTGTATTATCCATAACATGATTTGACATCTCTCTCTATTAATCAAAGTTCTCTAGAGGGACAAAACCAGTAGAATGATTATTTACTACAAAAGGCATTATTAGATTGGCTTATACAATAGAGAGTCTGAGTTATCTAAGAGAATCTGTCTTTATACTAGAGAGGATGAAAACCCACTTTGTGAGGCTAGATGCTTCAGAAGTCCAAGTCTGGTGCTGACAGCTTGGAGGACTCCTGAAAACACTGTGATCTTCAGTCTGTGTTGGAGTGCCAAGAAAGCAGGGCTCCAATGTCACTGAAGGATGGCACCAGCAGCAGCAGCAGTCACGTAGATGCATTACTCATCAGCAAAGAGCAAAGATGGGCAGGAAAGAGAATCTCTGCTTTTCTCTCAGACCTCTTTATATCTGGGCTACCTTCGGAAGGTACTGCCCACTATGGGGGAAAAGGATCTTCCTTGCTCAGGTAATCCATACTGGAAATTTTCTTGAAAGTCCACCAAGAGGTTCATCTTTGTCTATCCCAGATCTAATCAAGTTGACAACCAAGATTAGCCATTGCACACTATGAAGGAACATTTGAGATACAAGCATGATTGACAAGTTGTATTTCTTTAGTAAGTCCCCTGTCATAACATTCTTTATCTACAGAACTATGATTTGTACTTTTTTAAATCTTTTTGAGACAGGGTCTCCCTGTAGCTCCAGCTGTACTGGAACTCACTCTGTAGGCAAGGCTGGCTTTGAACTCACAAAGATACTCCTGCCTCTGCCTCCCAAGTTCTAGGATTAAAGGGTCGTGTCGCCACCAATGACCTGGCTGAGTTCTGAACTTATTTTTTTTTTTTTTTTTTTTGAGACACGGTCTCCCTGTAGCTCTGGCTGTCCTGGAACTCACTCTGTAGACCAGGCTGTCCTCGGACTCACAGAGATCTGCATGCCTCTGCCTCCCAAGTGCTAGGATTAAAGGCGTGGGCCACCACACCTGGCATTTATTTATTTCTGTATGTGTATCAATGTATTGTCTGCATGCAACTTTTAACTTACTGTTCACTCTGTCAAACAGGTACAGAGTGACTTTGTACTTTCTTTTTAATGTGCTACCCCTAGCAAGGACTCCTGAGTTATTGCCACAAGGAGATTGGCATCTCCTCATGAGTTCATTTTTTTGTGTAGGTCTGGGTCCCCTTTTGTCATTCATTGACACAGGACTAATATTTGTGGTTCATAGAAAAACATTTTATATACCAATGATGACTCTGCCCTTGAGCATGTTTAAAGAATGAAAATGATGAGAGGCGCCATAGTTGGGTCCTGTGCCAGGGCTCAGGAGCAGCCCACCACTGCTCCAGGCAGGTAAAAACTTAGGGCATTGACCCACAGGGTGCCGGACAATTGATTTGCTGACTTGTGGCAGAGGGGCCAGTGGCTGGAGAATCTATATTGGACCCCTAAGCCCCACCAGAGTGTGGCTGCCCTGCTGGGTGGGCCCTCCCCGTAGTCGGAAGTGGGAAGTGGTCCTGGGTTTGGGGTCTGGCTCAGGCGCCATAGTTGGGTCCTGCACCAGGGCTCAGGAGCAGCCTGCCACTGCTTCAGGCAGGTACCCCAGCGCGGGCTAAGTCAGGAATACACCCCGCCCCCCGAACAACTGGAATTGAGGAGAGAGTATTCAGTGGATTAAGAGAACATTCAGAACAGGAAAGGAAGAGACTTCCAGTATCCAATATATAAACAAAAGTGAAAGCCTGAAACCTAGACAAGTCAACACTCCATAAACAAGGAGGAGGGAAGGAAGAAAAAAAAAAAGAAAAGCATTGGAAGGAGGCAAGCAAAATAAAACAAGCTTTCAGCCTTCAACACACTGAAAAGGCATTTGAGATTTGAATCATAAAAGGGAAACCCACATGCCAGGGACACGACGAAGAGACAACATGGGAAAGGTGCAGGATAGTTCTGCACCAAGCTCTACCAACCCATAGGAGACAGCTACAATCAGATGCCCCTGGAGGTAACCCCAGAAACAGACCTTAGAGGAATAATTGCAGACCTATGCAGAGAAATTAAAGAACTTAAAGAAGAATTCAGAGAAGTAAAGAGAGAGAAGGAAAAACTCAAAAAGGACTTAGAGGGATACAATAACAAACTAAAGGAAGAGATTGACAAACTCCAGAAAGAATGAGAGAGAGAAAAAAACAAATACCTTAAGGAAGTAGAAACACTGAAAAAGGAGGCCAACCAAAGAAGTAAGGAGCACCAAGATGAGATTGAGAAACTCATAAAGGAAATGGATATATTAAAGAAATCACAGAAGGAAATGAAAGAGGAAATAGACCACTTATCCAACCAGGAAGAAAAGAAAGGAAAAAGCCTCAGAAATAGAATGGAGGAAGCAGAACAAAGAATATCAGATCTGGAAGATAACACAGAGCAACTAAAAACTCAAATAAAGATTATGAAAAATTTAAAAATACACAAAACTGGAACAACCAGGAAATATGGGACACTATGAAAANGGGAAAGGGGAACACTCATCCACTGCTGGCGGGAATGTAAACTCATACAACCACTGTGGAAATCAGTGTGGAGAACCCTTAAAAGACTCAAAATGAGCCTACCACCTGACCCAGCCATACCACTCCTGAGTATATACCCACAAGACTCATCCTACCGCAAAGGTACATGCACATCCATGTTTATTGCAGCTCTCTTTACAATGGCAAAGAGCTAGAACCAACCCAAATGCCCCTCAACTGACAAGTGGATGACAAAAATGTGGTACATCTACCCAATGGAGTACTATTCAGTGGTAAAGAAAGATGACATCATGAACTTTGCAGGTAAATGGATGGAACTTGAAGTCATTATGCTAAGTGAAGTAACACAGTCCCAGAAAAACAAATAGTTAATGGTTTCCCTCATTTGTGGATGCTAACACCAAATCCCCCCAGATGAAAGGCAAGCTGAACAACATTATTGTTAGATTTCTTTTTATCTGAAAGCAACTATGTTGTTATAATGTAAATCTCTTAATGGGCTTTAGAATTGACCCACCACTTATTTTCAGACTCCATAATTACTGTATACGGGTGGAAGGTATGTATTCATATTTTAGAGTAATATAAAATTAAAGGGGGAAATGTGAATTCCTAAACATATTTTGGAATTAACATACAGATTATTCCCAGTGGTCATAATTTTGTTACATATGTGATGATTATATAGGCATTTGTTGGAGCAATACAAAGGGGAGGGAACAACAACATAAAGACTGGGTTAAAGAACTGAATGATATGGTTGAACTCTGCCCCAAACAACATGCCTCTGCAGGAAGAAACTTTGGAAAGACTGAGAGAAAGATGCAAAACATGTATGGCAGAAGGCATGAACTGGGGTGGGATGGGGGCAGAAATAAGGGACTGTGTCAAAATTGGACTGAAAGATAATGAATGAAATACACAGTTCATCAATAAAAGTATAAAAAAGAATGAATTCACAATGTTTGCATATTAAGGATTAATATATTTAGAAATCTCTTATGGTCTTTTATCTTATGCAGAAAAGCATTCATAGTGATATTCAGATACGGAAACATTAAAGAGCAATTGTAAATAGCAGGTGATTTTCTCAAAATTTCCAGAATGTTGAGAAAGGCAAATATGAAGCCAGTAACACAGAAGTCTACTGAGAAAGAAGATTATGCAATAGATAAGCTCAATTGTGGGCATGTTAATCATTGGTATGAAAAGTAGAAACAAAGAGACAGTGAGTGATCCAAACACAAATGGTAACCATACCTGAAAATAAAAACAAATGCAGTATTAGTCATGTTTTTTCTTAAACTTTTCTATTACGACAGAACACTTACAGATGGTTCACAAACATAAAGAATATGAACATGTCCTCGGATATAATTAGAGGTAGTCTCAGCATTCCATTTATATAAAAAGTAAATGTACTGCAGAAACTTCAATGTAGAAATAATTCTACATATTACTGTATAAATGTCATGAATTTCTCCTCTATTTATCAAACTGACTTTTATGTACTTAAATTAGTGCTCTTTTGTAGACAAAGAAGTAAAAGATACAATAAAAGACAGAATTTTAAGAAACAAAATTTAAGTTATTTTTATATTGCTGTTGAAACTTTTTGACATGGGGGAATTAGAAAACTCAGCCATTATAACCATTTGTTCATAACATATTTTTAAAGAATCCTGGACTTATTGATTCTAGAACATTATTACCAAATGAAGAAAAGAGAAGAAACACTTCCCAGTCCCCAAAATATGGTTTGGAATATAGGCATTAGTATCTTAGCCATTAATTCCTCCAAAACTATTCATAGAACAGCTCACATATGCAGCTTACTGTGTGCATGTTTAGGAAAGATGATGGAAATTCCCGTCAAGGAAGGCTGTAAATGTTTGATTACTTAATGAATATGTCATTCAGATCCTTTGTTTGCACAGCAGTATCTGATATAATACTGATCTCCAATCTCATTTTGAGAACCCCATTCATTCCATTTCAGGACAGTGTGCTTCACAGTATTTGTATATTGAACATCTTGTTCTTGTATGAGACGAGTAAGATTTTGATGTCAGATTGAATCTCAGTTCTCTAAGCCATCTAAATGAATGCCTGAAACAGGAGAGATACATTGTGTATTTGTTGAATAAAAGAATGACTTAAATCAAAGATCTCCATTCACATTTTCAACATGGCAACTGGTTAAAAAGGAAGTCATTTTGGGGAAGAAGAATGTGGAAGATAATACATGTTAGTGTTTTCAAAACGTGTTCGGTGCATCAATGTATTGATAATAATTATATGATGATTAATACTCATGTAATTCAGTGAAGACTGAATGAATAACTGTCCCCATTAGTAAGCCTTGGAATTTAAATTTCAATAAAAAACTCAAGTGCATATACTGATTGACAGAATACATGTGATTCTCAGTTTACTTTTCATATTACATTTATGATTTGTATCTGACATGCACCAATGAGTAGAACATGATTAAGGCATAAAACAAAGACTATGAGACCCCATAAGATTCATATTATAGCAAGTTGGGGCTTGTATTTTCCAAAGGGAAAATGAATAAAAATAATAAATATAAATGAAAGAAATGTAAAACAAATGTGGAATAGATTTTATTCACAAAAATGCATGCTACTTGAACAAACAACCTGTCACCCCCCACTGGATGGTGGGGCTGTAGGTGTTTGGGCACAACAGCCTGCAGATAGGTTTTGCATGAAGGATGCTTGTAATCATGGATTATCACTTATAGCTAAAAATGAAAAAAAAAACTGAGAGAAAGATGCAGGGACAGTTATGGCAGAATGCATGACCTGGGATGGGGTGGGGGGGGGGGAGGGAAGGGAAATAAGCTGACTCTGAATTGGGAAAAAATGTAAATGAAATGCACAAAGCATCAATAAAAACTAATTAAAATGCATGCTAAAAAATTTTCTATGAGTTCTAAAATCAGCCACAAGGTACAAGGAAACCAAATCTTTAGGAGAGGTTCACATTTTTTTCTATGGCAAGATCAGAATAATCTTCTCCAATATATCATCTAGTTCCCTTTTTTTTTGTAGTGTGCTCACTATGAGCCCTTCATTTGTCTTGGGTGGGGAAGGTTATAAAAGAATACATGCCAACTCTTTGGGCTGTATCTGTGTACACTTCCTTCTCCTTTGCTTGAGCCTCTATTGTCAGCATAAATTTTTCAGATAAGAGCTGAAATCAGCTATATTTGATTGCTTTCACAGTTTACCTCACGTCTGTTCACTGACCTTAGTGACAAACGTAAGATGACAGCTAGGTGTGACTCTGTGCCTTGTCTTTGAACTCTACTTTCCTAGTGCATTTTTTTATTATTATATTTTATTGATGCTTTGTGTATTTCATACATTTTTCCAATTCAGTTCAGGCATATATCCCTTCCCTTCCTCCCCACCCCACCCCTACCCATTCCCAAGTCATGCATTCTGCATAAGGTATTTCTGCATCTTTCTCTGCTCTTGTTTTGTTTTGTTTTCATTTTTTTAACAATAAGTGATATTTGTAGTACAAGAGCATCCTTCATGTAAAACCAATTTGCAAGCAGTTGTGCCCAAACCCACACAGCTCATGGTCCCACCATCCCAGCGTAGGGGGGGCTTGTATGTTCAATCAAGTTGATCAAATGAGTGTCCAGTTCTCTATGTTGTAGTTTCACCATTAACCCATCGCAGCCCTTACATTCTAAAGAGGCACCCCCCGTAGCTTGGCATTCTTCCTAGGCTTAGAAAAGGGCCAGGTGGATAAATATTTTGTTTATGTTAAAGCGAAAACATGTTCTCTACCTCAGTTCTTGTGTTATTGTTGCATCGATCTTGTATATGTCACAGAGGTAGTTTTCTAGTCAGTGGGTGCCTAGCCTTCTGAGGGCATTTTACTTCTGATCCTAAATATGATGAACGCACATGCAATTAGATTATCCACACAGGGATGTTAAACAGTATATTTGAGGTTTATATTAAGCCAATTATGCACTCTCCACTCTCTGACCTCCAGGCGACACTAGCGCAGTGTTGGCACGATATATCACATCATCCTCAAATGTTATACTGTTAAAACGCATGGCGAGTATGAAATTGTTATGGTAGGTTACTTTGGTTAGACACAGATGTTTGGATGGTGATGATTAATTATGAATTATCATTTTTCTTCTATAAGTATGGGGAGGGTCTTCTGGGTTTTATAACATCTCCCTAACCATTAGAGGATGTAGCTTGTGGCATCAAGCCGTGGGTTAATTCTCCAAGGAGAGAGCTAATAGCCAATTAGATTTGGGATATACAGAACATGTGGCTGCCACTGCTGCAAAGTATTTCCAGGCAAGATTGAGGTGTAAGTGGTGCTGATGGAGGAGTCTTGCTTGCTCAAGGAGAAAACCTATATTTTGCTTTATTGGTTTAGTGGCCTTTGGTAACATTCTCTGGAATCCAGAGACCATTGTATACTTGCAGTGCTATCTCCATACAATCTTCCCATGTTATATCAGGTTTCACAGCAGGGCCTTATCGCCCTCTCTTCATACAGATAACCCAGTTTGGAGGCAAGGAGCCTTACCTTTTGTGGGGGCTTGGATCCCCTGGCCAACATCTCCTTGGTAGAATAATCCATTGTTGATGTCAGAGCTCCTGTATTAATATATTTTGTTTAAGTGCATAGCTTAAGGAGACTTTAGCATTACATTTGGTTCTGAATAGAAAATAATCCTTTTCACAGTTTCTATGTCCATTAGTCAATTAAAGAAGGCAGTTTTACTGATTTTACAATAGAGTACCTCTATAACAGCTGGCTCCAATCTACAGCTGGAGAACGACCTCATCATCATCATATTTCTCCTTATTCTATGGGGGGGAGTTAAGAAAGTCTCTTGTATTAAAACCTTTGCGGCACCTAGAAGGTAAGCTTCGTTAGGAATCATTAAAAATAGTTATTACTAGTAGGATCCACAGGGGGGCCTGTTGTCTGCAGCAATTTGAGGCATTTCTTCCCTTCAATGCCCAGAGGAGTCAAACCTTCTGCTGGCACTTTCTGGTACATCCTACTCACTGCAAAGCTGCATTTTCTTTCTCAGCCATAAAGGATAAAGAATGTTTCTCAGGGTCTGTGTATATGGTTCAGTGGTAAACTACTTAACTGCCTTCTGCTCTGTTTAAATCTTAGAAAAATTAGTGCAAATATACTGTTTTAGGAGTTTATGGTAGTGATTATATCTTATTAGTTAAATTCAAATAAAAATGTTTCTAATCCCACCAGCTGATGCTTTTAAAATATCTTACAGGGAATAAATACCATACTAAGGACATAGCAAAGAAGATAGAGTACATTACTAATTTGAATTGTTAGCAAAGCACATGCTTTATAGTAAAGCCAATATTCTACTCTCCTATAATTATTGCAAAGGTTTTGAAAGAAAAAGAAAAATGACATCTATATTTCTGGAAAGAATTAGTGTCGATCTTTCACATAATGAGAAAGAAGCCAAAAAACACATGTCACAAATTTGGTGGTTGGGGATCTTGTTTATATGTTCTGAAATTTGGGCTTAAATTGGTTAGAAGTACCACACTACTACAACAATATTATTCATATAAAATAAATAATAATTTAGTATTAGCTCTTTCACTTACTTTATAAGGCCTGGGCAGATAGGGCTCCTGGTACCTCATTTTAAGTTAACCTATCATATTTAACATTTTAAGAATATTGGCTGATAACATCATATATTTTAATAAGGGGTTAAATCTGAAGGTATTTGTATAACAGAAGATAAGATGATTATTTGGGTGATAGCTACAACTGGACAGTGGTGTTTGTTAAGCATAGAGTAGATGAAAGGCAGCTGTCCTTCTTCGCTTGCAGAGTAGATCATCCTTGACACTGAAAGTACTCTACAACATGCAGTGGAATTCAACACTGAAATTGAGATCCCCAAAGATATGACCCATTGCATGGAAGGGTATACTCTGTCCATCCATGTTGCAGCAACAGAATCTACAAATGTTAAACAGAAAGTCAAACCGTCAAAGTCAATTGCAACTAAAGCAACAGAATTCTATGCCTTCCTCCATAAGTAGTATGACTTAGGAGCAGGATCCAGGAGACAGAGGAGAGGCCCTTTCCTCAACTGAAAAATACTCTTATTTTCTTGTGTGTTATTTTGACAGGTTAAATGCATCACAAATATTTGTTTGCTAGCTGTGATCCTGCTCCTCCAGAGATATTTTGGAGTTCTTGCCCTCTTGATGGGTAGACTGTGGACATTATGTATTACTTATGCCAGCTAGTTTATCAGGACACAGAGTCAGGACCAGTCATACTAATTCTAGGGCTGTGTTGACAGGACACAGTCCCCATAGCATCATTGTTGTAGGGGTCAGCTGCACAGCAAAGTAATTGTGACAGGTATGTCAAAGCCTTGTTCCCTCAGGTTGCTCTCATATAATAATCTTGTGTCATGAGAAATCTCATTTATCTCGGGGCTTGTTTTATTTGGCTATGGGGCCCCTGCAGATTTGTCTCCTCATCCTACTTCAGGAGTATTCTAATTCAATTCCTCATTCTCCTGTTCCTCTTTGCTTAGGCTCTGCTAGCATCAGGCTCCATAGCTCTCACAGTCTTAGCTGACTTCCTTTCTGTTTTCTCTAACACATTTGGCTGAATAAAATCATTCCACATATATTGTTATTTTGGAATTTCTTTCACAAAGGACCAAAATCTACCTCTAGTTGAGACCCATAAGGTCACATGCATCTTGAGGACAGCTGCCTTTCAAGCTGCATTAGTCTGCACACCACAAAGAGAACAGAAGTATTTAGCTGTATCCTTCCTAAACGGCCAACTTGAAGGCATGTGAATTAATCACATGATTGACTTCTTCCAGGAAATTTCTGGAGGTTTGTCAATAACCAATATGTAAGCGAAACACTCACTAATTTAATTATTAAACAAGATAAAAATGAAAGGTCTTTCAATAGAGATCTGTCTTCTATGAAGGACTAATATGTCTCATATTAGAACATAAGAATTTTCAATATGAGGCAAATTAATTCAAATTCTTTACATAAAATATTAATTATAAGTTGTAGTTAAAATTAAGTGATATATTTGTGTTATGCCAGGATAGTATTTTTGCATGCCCAATTGATGAATTAATATAGTATTTTCTCCCTGTTTTCCATCACAAGTGGTTAGACACCTAGCATTTTCTTCTTGTACTTACAACATTAAAAATACTATAAAGCTGAATAACCCACGGCTGATGTCACAAGCTTACATCCCCTAATGGTTAGGAGATGTTATAAACCACACGAAGACCCTGCCATACTTAACAGAAGAAAATGTAAATCATGAATTAACATACCCTCCAAACATCTGTGTCTATACCAAAGTAACCTACCATAACAATTAGTACTGTCTAAATACCTATATATCTAGTTGTGTGTGCTTCATTAGTAGGATCGAAAGGCTATACATTATACTGTTTAAATATCTAAATATCTAATTGCGTGTGCTTCATTAGTAGGATCGAAAGGTTATGCCTGGACAAGCTGGCAGCCCATGAAAGAAAACAGTCAGAATTGACTAGTGACCAAGACATCAGCTCCAGAGAAAGTAGACTGTTTTGCTTTTCATCCACCTGTGCTCCTTTTCTAAGCCTAGGGAACAATCTGCGGAAGAGGGGGCGTGGTAGAATGTAAGGGCTGCGATTGGGGTTAATGGTGAAACTACAACAATAGAGACTGGACACTCATTTGATCAACTTGATTGAACATACAAGCCCCCCCGTGCTGGATGGTGGGACCCATGAGCTGTGTGGGTTTGGGCACAACTGCTTGCAAATTGGTTTTACATGAAGGATGCTTGTACTCACAAATTATCACTTATTGTTAAAAAAATGAAAACAAAACAAAACAAAAGAGCAGAGAAAGATGCAGAAAACTTATGGCAGAATGCATGATCTGGGATGGGTAGGGGTGGGGTGGGGGTAAGGGAAGGGGATATATGCCTGAACTGAATTGGAAAATAATGTATGAAATACACAAAGCATCAATAAAAAAAATACTATAAAGCTTTGCTTCTTTTTTTTTTAATTAGTTTTTATTGATGCTTTGTGCATTTCATACATTTTTTCCAATTCAGTTCAGGCTTATTTCCCTTTCCCTCCCCCCCCACCCCCACCCCATCCCAGATCATGCATTCTGCCATAACTGTCCTGCATCTTTTTTGCTTCTATAGATCATCTCTGACCTAAAACTCAAAGAGCTTATTAGTGAGAGAGATCTTTGCTATTAGATTTAAGTGCAGTGACTTTATTCCATTTCAAGACATTAACCTGCATTTGAAGGTCTCCAGGATGAAACAGGTAGTAATTGCAAAGGTACTTGTGCTCAAGGACTATGGCACTTAGACTCTGGCCTGCTATAGGCCACAGACAGGCTTGTAATTGGGGCTAGAGTCATTTACTTGGCATAGTGGGGAAAGAAGAATGTCTGTCCTGGAAATGAAAATTCTTTATAGCTGGATGTGTCCATGTGAAGGAGAATGCAAAGTTCATTCTCAGAATGAAAAGGTTATTTCCCCCTTGCTTATACACAGACATACCTGAATAAATCATTTCCTGTCTACCAGGTAGGATATGTTAGTCAATAAGTATAACACAGTCATGATGGACAGACCAGAAACCATACATTTGGGAATTGTCTTAGCAGGATTTTTTATTTCTCCTAGAAAATAAATGTGTTAGCCAAAGAAACAGCATTGTAAAACTTGAAGAATTCTTTTTAATAAGAAGGCAAAGAAAGTGTTAGTTTAATATCTTTGTTCTTACTTTTCTTGGGATAATTCTGCTTTTCTCTTGCAAAATGTATTTCCTGAAAGTTGGCATTTTCTATAATTATGTACTAAAATTAATTTCATGTAAATTTGTAAACGTCTTCCTTAGTCATATCATGAGAACAGAGGCACTCAGTTTTGATATTGATGCATGAGAAAATATGGAGAATGATAGCTCTGTCACTATAAAGTTCTATGAGTACTGGACTTCCTAATACTGAGAATTATACAATGATTCTCAGAGACCTAATAAACATTATTAATCTAAAGGTAGCAGTCTATGTTGTCCCTTCACCATGACCATCTAGATATATTCCATCTATTTTGTTGACACATGACCAATCAAAAATAATTGTCAGAGCCAGACTTAGAATTCCCTCTATCAAGGGCCATCACATAGAGGGCACCTTTATACATTACAGTCTCTTTCAGGAAATGGAAGAAATTCTGCTACTACTGAAAGTGCTGAGTACTTTTCAGGGTAAGGTTGTGTTTCAGTATATAGAGATGGACATGACAAAGTTTAATTATAAAAAAAAATGAAAGCATTAAAAAAAACCTAGAAGAAAAATGTGTGGATGGTATGTTGTTGAGTTAGGAGTATGTTGCTAAGATTAAGAGAAAACAAGCAGAACTCCAAATTAAATTCTGATAAGTAAATATATGCAACTTCTCTTCACTAGGAGCTCACATACATTTATAAACCAAATAATGAACAGAAAGATGTTTTCCAATAAATTACAACAAAAAGCAGTTTTAAAATAAGTTGTACGTATAGGAAAAATGTATATAGGATTTTGAAGGTGATTTTCTTAAAACTATTTAGAAACTAATGAAAAATATCAGTAGAGTTTCTGGCCTCTTTCTCCACATGTGTTTATGTGTTGTTATGCTATTCTGCCTTAAATTCAAAATGCTACAAAAAACTTGGGAAAGAATGAGGCTTTTGAAGATTTTCAGAATATAGTTACACTCTAACAATTTCAGATTCCTGAAAATTATATACTATAAAATATACTAACTTACTCATAAAATATGAAAGAGAATCCTAGTTAAAGATGTGCATATTGATGAGTAGATTAAAATTTGAAGAGAGGGACTTGAAAGATGGCTCGACAATGAAGAGCAATGGCTGGTCTTGCAGTGGGTCCTCAATTTGATTCTCAGAACTAATATGGCACTTAATAACTGTCTGTAACACCAGTTCCAAGGACTCCAATGACTTACTCTAGCCTCTATGGGTGTTGCACACATGGGTACACTTACATGCATGCAGGCATAACATTCATATGACAATAAATAAATAAATATTGAAATTGAACAGTGTGGGATAAATTATTTCTTCTTTGAAATGGGAGGACCTAAGTTTACAGCCCAGCTGCAAAGAGAGTTTCTGCTTGATGCTGCGGCATCCCCATGGAAGGTGCAAGAAACTTGGAAATTCTGGGACATTGGAATTCTGGGATTTTGGAATTCTGGGACTCTAGGTGAGGGGAGATATATAAAAGGCCCACCACATGAGGCTGGGGCCTCTCTCTTACCATATCAACTGTGGTTCAGAGAGCCTTTCTTGAGGATCTTAGGAACCTAGGAGTTGGGGGAGGTGAGATCCCATGAGCTTGGGTATCTCCCTGATGGAATCTTAATTACAAACAGAAAGAAAAATTGTAACTTGGAGTGTTTTCAGGCCAGTTTTCCTGAAAGGACACAAAAGTACAATAAACATTCAGGGAAGAAGAGAAAGCATGAGGCAACTAGGGAAGTTGGGTGCATAGAGATTGGGGGCTTCAGCTGGGCCAGCTGGAGCATAGGGTATAGGCTGGGTGCTTCAGCCAGGAGGATTATTGGATTATTGGATTATTGGCTTGTGTAGCTGTGGGAGTGGAGTTACTCAGCAAGATGGAACACAGGTGCACCCATTGCCACTATGGTACTAGGGTGCATAGAGATTGGGGGCTTCAGCCAGGCCAGCCTGAGCACAGGGTACCAGTGAGTGGGCTAAATGAGCCACTTGTGCACCCCCAAACTGGCATTATGGAGCGAGTGTTCAAGTGGGACTACAGTAGTGATTCTGGGGTGCAAGGCAATAATTGAAACAGTGAACCTCTCACAACACCAGTTCCACAACACTAAACCCCACAACCAACCTAGGGGAACTGGCTTACAGGAAGCAGAGTGAGCACAGTGCTCAGCAGGGTTATAACCAGGGTGTTACCCACCCAGTTTTTTGGAGAACCTTCAGAACAGAAAGGGAAGAGTGTGAGCTAGAACTTCCAATGTGTAACCAAAATTGAAAGCCTGAAATCTAGACAAGTCAACACTCCATAAACAAGGAGAAAACAATGAAGTCATCTGAAGGAAGCAAGCAAAGTTTGCCTTCAACACAGTGAAAAAAAGTTTGAGATTTTCATGAGAATACCAACAAAAACCAAACCCACATGCCAAAAACACAACAAAAGAACAATATGGGAAAAGTGCAGAATAATTCCACACCAAACTCTACCAACCCTACAGAAGATTCCTACTATGAGATCTCCCTGGAGGTAACCCAGGACACAGATCATAGAAGAACAATCATAGACATATTCAAAGAAATCATAGAATATAAAGAACAAATCACTAGAGGGAGAGAATGACAAACTCCAGAAGGAAGTGGAAACACTGAAAAGATCCCATGCTTAAATGAAAAAGGAAACCAACCAGGGAAGCAAGGAGTTACAAGAAGAGGTTGAGAAGCTCCAAAAGGAAGTGGAAATACTAAAGAAATCACAGGATGAAATGAAAAAGGAAATCAAACACTCAGCCAATCAAGAGCAAAGGATGGGAAAAGCCTCAGAAGCAGAATTGAGGAATCAGAAAAAGAATATCAGACCTGGAAGATAACACAGAGCAACTAAGAAGCTCAAGTAAAGATTATGGGAAATTAAAAAGTACACAAGAGTGGAACAACCAGGAAATTTAGGATAGTATGAAAAGATCAAACCTCCTCATTATAGGGATAGAAGAAGGAGAAGAATCCCAAGAAAATGGTATTGATCAGACCTTCAACAGAATAATAGAAGAAAATTTCCCCAAATTAAAAGAAGACAAACCCATACAAATACAATAAGCACAGAGAACACCAAATAGACAAGAACAGAAAAGGAACTCCCCATGTCATATCATAGTTAAAATGCTAGACGCCCAAAACAAAGACAAAATTCTGAAAGCCACAAAAGTAAAACAGCAAGTTACATATAAGGGGAAACCCATCAGGATTAGTGCAAACTATGAAAGCAAGAAGAACATGAACCAAAATATTCCCAGTGCTAAATGACTATGGATGCCTACCCAGGTTACTATACCCAGCAAAAATGTTGATTATAGTTGAAGGAGAAAGAAAAACCCTCCATGACATAAAAAAGATGATAGAATACATGTCTAGAAAAACAAACCCTTCAGAGAATAGTTGAAGCAATTCAAAAGACAGAGGAGAGGAGCAACTATCCCCAGGCACCTAGAAAGACAAATTAATAAAAACATAACTATGGAAGTAGAAAGCTAGACCAAAAATGCAAATGGATAATAAGGTGAAAGGAAGCAACACACATCTTATCTCTCAATTACAACCTTAAATATTAGTGGACTAAACTCCTCAATCAAAAGACATAGACTGGGAGACTGGATTAAGAAACAAAACCCATCAATATACTGAGAAACCCATCTCACTCTCAATGATAGGCATCAACTTAAGTTGAAAAGATGGAAAAAATATTCCAAGCAAATGGTACCAAAAAGAAAGCAGGAGTTGCTATTTTAACATCAGACAAAATAGAGTTCAAAATAAAAGTAATCAGAAAAGACAAAGAGGGCCATTACATCCTTATCAAAGGAAAAATTAATCATGAAGATTTCAGAATCACGAATATATATGCACCAAACTTTATAAGCACAATTCCCCAGGATCTCAAGGCACAGATTAACCCCAGCACACTCATAGTAGGGGACTTCAATACCACACTGAGCTCTTTGGACTGGTCAACTGGACAAAGAATAAACAGAGAGACATCTAAAATGAACAATATGATACACCAAATGGACCTCATAGACATCTACCAAATACTCCAGCCAAACACTAGAGCATACACTTTCTATTCAGCACCTCATGGAACATTCTCCAAAATTGACCACATACTGGGACACAGAAAAAAACCTTAACAAATACAAAAATATTGACATAATTTCATGCATTCTATTAGACCACAGCACAATAAAGCTCAATATCAACACCAGGATAAGACCCACTATCTACAAGAACACATGAAGACTAAACAACACACTCCTGAGTGATGAATGGGTCACGGAAGAAATAAAGAAAGAAATGAAAACATTCCTGGAATTGAATGGCAGTGATAATACAACACAACAAAGCCTGTGGGATACTTTAAAAGCAGTCTTAAGAGGGAAGTTTATAGCCCTGGGTGCACATATTTTTAAAAAAAGAGCACAAATGAATGACCTAACACCACAGCTAAAAACACTTGAGAGACAATAAGAAATGAACTCTAAATGCAACAGAGAGGAAGATATAACAAAAATCAGAGCAGAAATCAATGAAAAAGAAACAAAGGAAACAAGACAAAAAAAAATCAATGAATCCAAAAGTTAGTTTGTTGAAAGAATAAACAATATAGACAGACCTCTAGACCATATGAGCAAAAGAGTGAGCAACTCCAAATCAGTAGAATTCATGATGAAAGGGGAAATATCACAACAGACAACAAAAAGATTCAGACAATCATATGGGAATACTTCAAAAATCTATATGCTACTAAATTTGAAAACCTAAGAAAAATGGATGAATATCTGAAATCTTGGGAATCACCAAAACTTAATCAAGAAGGGATTGACATCTTAAACAGACACATAATATATGAAGAAATTGAAAATGTAAAAAGAAACCTCTGAAATAAAAAAGGCCAGGGCCAGATGGGTTCACAGCAGAATTCTATAAAACATTTAAAGAGGACTTACAACCATTATTACTTAAAATGTTCAGAAGGGGGGGCTGGAGAGATGGCCTACTGGTTAAGAGTGCTGACTGCTCTTGCAGAGGACCTGGGTTTGATCCCCAGCACCCACATGGTGGCTGAGAACCGTCTTTAACTCCAGTTCTAGGGGAATCCGACACCCTCTTCTGTTCTCTGAGGCTTTGCATGACAAGGGTGCACAAACCTACATGCAGACAGTACATTCATACACATAAAAAATAAATAAAATTAAAAAAATGTTCAAAAGGTGCTCTAGTTTGTCTTCCATTGCTGTGACAAAACACTTTGACCAACTCTGACAAAACACTCCCCAACACCAAGTTGGGGAAGAAAGAGTTTATTCAGCTTACATATCCTGGGTCACAGTTCATCCTTAGGGAGCCCAAGGAAGGAACTCAGAGCAGGAACCTGGAGGCAGGAGCTGAAGCACAGGCCATGGAGGAATGCTGTTCACTGGCTTGCTCCCCTGGCTCATGCCCAGCCTGCCTTCTTATACTGTACACAACAACCTGCCCAGGGTGGCACTACTCATTGTGGGCTGGGCCCTCCCACACTGCTCGACAATCAGACAATATTCCACAGATGTGGCCACAGGCCAATCCAATGGAGCCAATTCCCCAATTGAGGCTCCCTCAACCCAGGTGTGTCAAGTTGACACTAAAGCTAGCCAGCACAATTGACCCCTTGTCAACTTGACACACATCACTATTAAACCACCACCTTTTCAGTTCTTATCCCCAAAGTATGACGTTAACATTAATCACAACCTAAGACAGTACAACCTTAAAAGCCCCACAGTCCTTAAAATGTCCAAACACTTAATAGTTCACAGTCTATTAAGTCTCTTAACTGTGGGCTGCTGTAAAATCCAAAACAAGTTCTGTCTTATTTCAAAGGGAAGAATCAGGCACACTCAAATAAAACCTAAGTCCAGCAAGTAGCTCAAGGCTGGACACCTGGGACTCACATCTTCTGGGCTCCAAAGGGTTTCAGCAGCTCCTCTTCTCTGACTCTGCCATCCATGGCACACAGCTCATCTTGCAGGCCCAGGCTGACTTCACTCCACACCTGCTGCTGTTCTTGGTGGTTATCCCATGGTCCTGGCATCTCCAAAAAGCTGGGGTCATCACTGAAACTGAGGTTGCTTCTGACCTCTCCTGATGCAAAACCTCAGCTTCTCTTCCTGACCCCTCAAATACCGGGGTCTTCACTGCAACTAAGGCCACACTCTGACTAGTGGCCTTTCCTGGCCTCTCCTAGTGCCAGGCCTCAGCTGCTCTCTGTGACCCCTTCATGCTTTCAACACTGGAACCATGTAGCAGACTCTTACACGTTACCAAGTCTTGCTTCTGGCTTGACATGGGGGCTCAGGCCCCTTCTGGAACATATAGCTTCTGTGTGCTGACCCTGAAGAAATTTTTCCCAGAAGATTTCACCACAGTGATGCTGGTCTCTTGTTACTTACAGCTGATTTTTCAGCCCCAGCTAATCAGCATCAATTGTCCCAGTAAAGCAAAGATTTCATTTCAGGTTCTGGTCTCTTGTTACAGCTGATTTTTCAGCCCCAGCTGAACAGAACCCACAGATTAAACAGTCCTGATGATCTCTGCTTCCCTTTGAAACTAGAAATTCACAAGCCAGGCCTCCATCATCTACAACTCTCTCAGAAAAACTGTTCCAAGTTCCACAGCAATGATCTTTAGTCATTCAATGATTTTGCTAGCCCAAAGTTCCAAATGCTTCCACAATCCTTCCCCAAAACACCAAGGTCAGGTCTGTCACAGCAATACCCCACTATCTCAGTACCAATTTCTGTTTTAGTTTGTCTTCCATTGCTGTGACAAAACACTCTGACCAACACCAACTTGGGGAGGAAAGGGTTTATTCAGCTTACATCTCCTGGGTCACAGTTCATCACTTAGGGTGCCCAAGGCAGGAACTCATGGCAGGAACCTGGAAGCAGGAGCTGAAGCACAGGCCATGGAGGAATGCTGTTCACTGGCTTGCTCTCCTGGCTCATGCCCAGCCTTCCTTCTTATACCATAAACAACAGCCTGCCCAGGGTGGCACCACTCATTGTGGGCTGGGCCCTCCCACACTGCTCGACAATCAGACAATACTCCACAGATGTGGCCACGGGCCAATCCAATGGAGCCAATTCCCCAATTGAGGCTCCCTCAACCCAGGTGTGTCAAGTTGACACTAAAGCTATCCAGCACAGAAGGATACAAGCAGAGTGAAATTTCCCATATTCCTTCTATGAAGCCAGCATCAGTTTAATACCCAAACCAGGCAAAGATATAACAAAAAAGAGAAATGGAGACCCATCTCATTAATGCACACAAATGTAAAAATTCTCAAAAAATACTCACAAACCACATACAGACACACATCAAAAAGATCATCCATCATGACTAAGTTGGAATGGTTCAACATACAAAAATCAGTAAATATCATAAAATACATAAATAGACTAAAAGACAAAACTACATGATCATCACAGGAAAAGCATTTGACAAAATCCAACATCCCTTCATGCTTAAAGTCCTAGAGGGAATTAGGCTAGAGGGATCATTCCTCTATGTAATCAAAGCCATATACAAGAAACCCACAGCCACATCACCCTAAATGGAGAAAAGCTTGAAGCATTCTCCTTAAAGGTAGGAACTTAGCAAGGCTGCCTCCTGTTATCATTCCTCTTCAATATAGTGCTTGAAACACTTGTTAGGGCAATAAGGCAAGAAAAGGAAATTAAAGGCATACTAATTGGAAAAGAGGAAGTCAAGCCATCCCTTTTGGCAGATCATAAAGTTAGTTTACCTAAGAGATGCTAAAAATTCCACCAGAAAACTCCTAGAAATAATTAAGAGCTTCAGTAAAGTGGCAGGATACAAAATTAACCTAGAAAAATCAGTACCATTTCTTTACACCAACAACAAGCATCTGAAGAAGGAATACAAGGAGAACTTCCCACTCACAATAACCCCCAAAACAATGAAATACCTAGGAACAAACCTAACCAAAGACAGCAAATATCTCTACAACAAAAATTTTAAACCCTTGAAGAAGGAGATTGAAGAAGGCATCAGATGATGGAAAGACCTCCCATGCTCATGGATTGAAAAAATTAATGTAATAAAAAGTCCATACTACTCAAATTAATATAGAGATTCATTACAATCCCAATTAAAATCCCCAAGCTTTTTCACAAGCTTGGAAAAAAATCTTTAATTTCATAGGGAAAAACAAAAGACCCCAATTGACAAAGCAATCCTGAACAAAAAGAGCAAACAGGGGGAATCACTATACCAGACCTCAAACTATACTACAGGGCTATAGTCATAAAAATAGCCTAGCTCTGGCACAAAAACAGACCTGTACACCAATGGAACAAAACTGAAGATCTAAACTTGAGCACATACAATTTCAGCCACCTCATATTTGACAAAGGGTCCAAGAATACTCGATGGAGGGAAGACAGCATCTTCAGCAGATGGCACTCACAGTTTGGATCACCACTTGTAAAAGAATAAAATTAAACCCCTACCTCTTGCCCTGTACAAAAATAAGCTCCAAATGGACCAAAGACCTCAACATGATACCCAAACTCTGAAGGTGATAAAAGAAAACGTTGGCAGCAACCTATAAGACATAGGTGTAGGAGAGGACTATAAATCAGACTGCAGTTGCACAAGAAATCATAGCAAGATAAAGACATGTTGTTAAATTGTAGTAGAGCACCAAAAGAGAGTAAGAACCAAAATACTGAGTGAAAAAATAAAAAAAATCCTAAACAGGCAAGAAAGTGTTTAACATGAATCCCAAAAAGTAAATGTCTTTCAAATTTACTATAAAAACCCGGTATTAAGGGTAATGATAAAATGGTGCAAAGGTCTTAAATCTATGATGGTTCAATTTTTTTAAAGAGTCTATTTGTGTATTTATTATGGAATTAAGTCATTGAAAATATATCAACACTTTGGAACTAAATACAACAAAATCAGAGTAAAAATTAATTCATTTTGAAAGCCTATTTTCTCAATGTTTATAAGAACCGTGATCGGAAGAAATTTAATTGTGTGTTATCTACATGAATCATTTATATGTGGAAATTTAATGACAAGCATATAATGCAGAGATTAAATTAAATACAATATATGAATCAATCACAGTTATCTTTCCATAGATATTCTGAACAAATCCTTATGAATGCTATCAAACATTTTAAAACATAAATTCCCTGCTATGACTATCAGGAGTGATGCTCCACCATATGCATAAGTGCCTTAGAGAATTGCTTCTGCAATCTTTGAAGCATCAGGAAGTTCAGCATTCAAAGCCTTCTCAAACCTGGCCACATTCTCCTTTTTCTCAGTCACTGACAGAACGATGCCAGTTACAGAAATGAAACAAAGAATAGCCATCTTCATCAAAGTGCAGAGTGTGTTAAACCAAGACACTATAGTCACCACTTGAGCATTAAGAATTCCCAGTTACCACAAAGTAGCCAAAGCCAGACATTTCTTTGGTAGCTCTGGAGCTGGACACTCAGGATAGAATGGTTGAACTAGATAACTACCTGTTAATAGGCTCTGAGCACTTACTCCTATGGCAAAGCAAATATATCTATTCAAAGTTTAAGGAAAGCAATAAATGATCCAAAACATCTCTTGAGGAAAAAATAAGATGCTCCACTCACAGGAAAGGTGGTCCCCAACTCTGCAAGACAGAGATCATGCACTATTGCTAGCAGGGCACAAGCTGCCCAACTACTCAGAGAGATGGGGATGTTCAGTATTGTAAAACTGCTTTAGGGGACACAAAGATCCCACCTCCCACCATGGCACTAAGTATGAACACGCTTCCATGGAAAAAAACTACTTCACTCAAGAGTTTCATGTCTTTCTATTTCTTCTACTTTGAAATTCTGAAAACTAGATTTCAAATTTCACATGTGATGTTCCTGTCTCACTTCCTTCCACTTCATATGTCTCCCCAAAGTGGTATTGTCTTGTCTTGCCCATTCCGTCCACCATACAAGGGTTGAATTTTAAACTTGAATTTGAAAATAATTAGCTTGTGAATTGACCTATGATTTTATGATGTTTTCCTAATAGAGCAGTTAACATATTTCATGTTAATATTTAGTTTTGTAATGTTGGAGATTGAACCCATATCCTCACCCACGGTGAGAAAATATCCTTTTACTATGTTGCATTTCTAATCTCGTTAATTATTTTTAAAGTCACACATGCCATAGGTTAAATTAGTCACTCATAATTTGTTTTTAGATAGTTTTATTTCTTTTTTCTTTTTTTGTCTTTTCGAGACAGGGTCTCCCTGTAGCCCCAGCTGTCCTGGAACTCATTCTGTAGACCAGGCTGGCCTTGAACTCACAAAGATCCACCTTCTTAATTTTTTCCAGGAATAAGTGGAATAAAAAATATAGTTGAGTTCCATCATTATCATCATCATGGAAATGGTTTTAAGAGAAAACTGGTCAGATGATTATTGCTTCCCACATTCAACCAGGTAGCTGCCATTAATAAACAGATAAGGCCAGAGAATCTGTCTAGAATGCTCAAGATATATTATATAATACAACATGCCTGTCCACAGGGGGAACATCCAGGTAATAATTATGTGAACTTTTTTATTTCATCATACAGAACAAGCACAAAATCACCACCCTGCCTCTGAGAACATTGTACTAGGCATCCGTAAAAAAGCTTTGCTTTCTTCATTATGAGCAATCTTCCTCCAGCAGTCAAGCATGCCTGTGTGCATGATGTCAGTTGCTTTATGCCCTGATGGCATCATCATGCTGTCACCTACAAGCTGGCAACCACAGTGACAGACTGTGGAATCATCCAGCTGAGGTAGAGGAAAGATTGTAAGAGGCAGGGTTGGTGCATGATCATAAGTTAACCGAATCTTACAGGCTCCTCAGAACGTGCTCATGTGAATTTATAGCAATGGTGGCAGCATGCACAAGACCCATGCAGACCCAATCAGACAAAACGTCAGCATAGAACTGGGGATATTGGCAGCAGGGTCCAAAGTTAGCAGAGGAGCTCTTGGTAGCTGACTACCATTGGGTGAGAAAGAGTTGATCTTTAAGTGAGAGAGTCTAGATAGGCTGTCTAGACTCCAGTGGTTGAAACCTGAACTGAGGGACATCTGGGCATACAAGCTTGACTAGATAAGCTATAATATATATTACAGAATGCATGAGATCTGGTGGAGGATTACGGGAAGCTAAGTATTAGGGAAGAGGTATAAAGATGATTTAGTATGAAGTGCACAAAAATTAAATATTCAGGAATGGAGAGATGACTCAGGGATTAAAAGCACCATCTGCTCTTGCAGAACACTGGAGTTTGATTCCCAGAAACCACATGGTGGCTAATAACCATTTATAACTCCAGATCCAGGGGCTCTGACTCCAAGAATATTGCATGAGACAGGTGCACTTACACACATTCAGGCAATACATTCAAACACATAGAATAATAAAATACTTTAAAATTTATAGTTTGAAAGAAGGCTCTTTAACAGCAAATCCTTAAGGTTTTGCTTTTCTTTTAAAAATTTAAAATTACATTTATTTACACATTTGTGTGTGTGTGTGTGTGTGTGTGTGTGTGTATGTATGTACATGTGCTTTGACTAGTGTGTAGAGCCCAGAGGACTTTTGGCAGTCAGCTCTCTTCCTCCCCCAAGTGAGTCCTGGGCACTGGACAGTGGTCATCAGGCTTGGCAGCAAGCACCTTCACCCACTGAACCAAATCACAGGCACAGGCTGTCATTTGTTTTTCTTTAGAATTAAGAAGGCTGCACATAGTCTCTATCAAGGGTCTACTGTGTAAAGAAGAGCCATTGTTACAATATTCATTATCTAAACCGGAAATATTTATTGGCAAATTTATATTTAAGGAAGAAACTGGTTGAATTAAAATATGGTTAGCTTTGACTTCTACTAGGAAAATAATTGAAATTCCCTTTGCTAACAGTAGCCATATTCCTTGAAATGTGCTGATATTTTTCTTTTTAATGTTATTATTATTGTTATTATTATTTTGGTCTTTTTGAGACAGGGTCTCCCTTTAGTCCCAGCTGGCCTGTAGCTCACTCTCACTCAAGGCTGGCCTTGAGCTCACAGAGATCTGCCTGCCTCTGCCTCCCCAGTGCTGGGATTAAAGGCATGTGCCAACATGCCTGGCTAATGTAATTATTAATATGTATATATATTACAGGTACAAATGAACTGGCCTCACTGTGATATCTTGACACTTGCATGTGTTATGCTATATAGTATCTTCCTGCCTGTCTTCTTCCCCTCCACCCTGTCCTACTCTTTTTACCCTTCATCACTTTATCTAGTAGTCCATTTCTTTGTTTTATTTCATATAAACATATATATATTACATCATGATATGCTTTGCAATATTTTAATGTCTAAAAATTTCATACATGTAATGTGTTTTAATTAAATCCACCCAATTCTCTTTCCTACAATTATACACTTATATCCTCCCAACTTTTTAATGTAATATTTTTCTTGATTCAAAAATTTCATACAATATTTTTTTATGGTATTCAGAACCCCTACTTCTACACTCACACCTTACTATCCCCGGACTTAATGTTATTTATTAATTTTTATCTTTCTTTTTAATTTTATTTTTGTATGTGTATGAATGTACTGTCTGAATGTAGGTTTGTGTACCCATGTCATGCAATGCTGCGGAGGTCAGAAGAAGGCGTTGGATTCCCCTGGAACTGGAGTTAAAGACGGTTCTCAGCTGCCATGTGCTGGGGATCAAACCCGGGTCCTCTGCAAGAGCAGTTGGCTCTCTTAACCGCTAGGCCATCTCTGTAGCCCCATTAATATTTATCTTTTAAAAATATTTTCAAACATCTATTAGTCTAATCTGTTTCCCAAGTGCTCTTGGATATAGGTCTATCTCTTGGAGTCTGATCAACTAACCACAATTCACACAAGTAAAGAAAATTTACTCACCCTTTCTCAGCAACTACAAAACCTGATAGAACTTCCAGCTACAGCTGGGGCTTCCGGCCCACCTACCCAGTCCAATCCATGCTGGAACGTTGTCTGGTTTGGTATTGCTCAGGTCCTATTCATGCTATCTTAAGTGGTATGGGTTCATATGTGCAACTACCCTGTGGTGTCCAGACAATACAGTTTCCTTGTATTTGTCTACCACCTCCTTACAGTCCTTCTGCCATTCATCTACAATTATCCCTCAAACTTGTGCAAAGAGGGTACAATGATGGTTTCCCCTTGGTCTTAGTAAATATTCCCTTCTCAGGAGAGCAGCACGCTCTGTTTGGACTCATGCTCCAAAGGCCATTTTTTGATTCCACCTCCTCTCCCTCCCTGCTTCTTCAGACTCAGATAAACTGACAGAGGACAGAATCTAATTAAGGGATTACTACAGAGTGAACAGGAGAAGTCTCCCACCTACGCAGGTTTAGTGGATGCTCCATTTACCCAGCCCCACCCAGGACCCTTTGCTCAACATGGCCTCAGTGGGCTCCCAGAGAGAACCATGCATGCATTCCTAGTGTTTTGAGCTCTTAGCCCCTCCCCCTTATGTAAACTGGATGGGAGGGTTGCTGGATCCATAGCTCTGTCTCTGCAGCCAGCAATGTCTGATGCTCAAAAAGAAGTTTTTAATTATACCACACTCCACCCCATCTTTCTAGTCCTTACAATCTGTAGGTGCTAGCCTCTTTTGTAAGAGCCCCTGGGATTTGGGTGGTAGCGAGTGTGTGAGAGAGAGAGAGGTGGGATGATCTAATTTTTCCTCTGAGGTGAAACAGCCAACTCTTGGGTCTGTCCAGGTTTGCTTTCCAATGGACTGCTGGCTCATTTCAGGGCTATATTTTTCCTACTAATAAAACACAAATAGAAATAAGCATGAACATCTAGACAAATGTTAACCATTATAACAAGCCATGGTATGGGCACAAACACAAATGCTTGAATGGTATCTTATCAGTGACATCATAGTCCTTTAACGAAATGATGGCAATTGTTTTTCTATTTGGGGTGTATAACGTCTCCTGCCTCTAGGGGTCAACATGGCTTAAGGTAATTGTGCATTACCCTCCTCCCAGGTCATAAATCCAATTGGAATCTTTCCTGGGTACACATATATGAGACTGCGACCTTCGTGCTAGAACACCTTATTTGGTATGTGATAGCGCAGTACATGAGGTCTGTAGTAGAACTTTGGGGACCATTCCTTTCCAGTGATCTGCATAACGCTCACCAGTAAGTCCTCTGAAGGCCAGCTGTCCAGTAGCAGGGCTAGGTGCAGCATGGTCTCTCCCACATGCACATCATGCCATATCTTCAGTAATAGGGTCTTACCATCTGCTTCTTTTGTGCAATCAACATCAGAGGCAATAATAACCTTTGTTTTGGGAGCTTCTAGAGTCTCCTTGGCCAACAGCTCCTGTTTAGCCTGGAGGGAGTCAATATCCACAACCCCCCCCCATTATTTTATCTTCAGTATGCTTTTTGTGAACTCTTCCTAAGGCTTTAAAGCTTTCCAGAGGCTCTTTAGCATGGAATTCAGCTTTTTATCAATTTCTTCTTTAGAAACTTGGACTTGACATAAATCTTGCCACATCTGCCTTCAAGTAACCCAAGCAGACTTTCTTTTAGGTTTTGTCCTTTTTTTCTTTTTTTATATCTCCTTTAGATTGTTTTACTCCTTTACAGACATACATATGTTACATAAGTCACCTAAATCTGACAAAGCCTCTCTTACTTTATGAAGACTCTGTTCTATCAAGGAACTCAGCACAGCAATTAATATGATCCCTATGAATCTCGAGGTCCTGTTCAATCAAACTTTTTCTTAAATTACTGGTAAATACAATCCTATCTGGCCCGGTGACCTGGATACTATGTATTGCTTTTCTCATACCTAGTTCTGTCAGTAGTGCTTGCCCCCCTCCTACCATCTTCTACCCCCTGGTATTTATGGGAGCCTCAGTTAGGGATAACCATGTGTCTCTAATGGCTCATATTTGCCAACCCATTAGGCATTGATTACCCCTGTGCTGTCTCAGGATATGCAGCCTATGTCTCAAGAAGGGATGGGTAATTATATTGCTTTGCTTTTCTGTTTCTGCAGCACTCAAATTCCATTTGCCCCAATATCCCACAGCCTCACAAGCCAGGTGGTGAGAGACTCCTTCATTGGCTGTTTGAATGTCTTCCCCTATGCCGACAACTCCAGTGCTGAGTATCCTCTGATTGGCTTAGTTTCCCACACTGGACAATTGCTAAGTCCACCATTAGCATGTTGAAACATGGATTTTTCCTTTCTTTGTATTAAGTTCAAACTCGAGGGGCATCTTGTGCTTTTCCTAAGTCACTCTCTTCCTCATCACTATCTGCCTTTTGTCCTGGGTCTCCTAGCCGTAAATAGTGTCAGGTTGACACTTCTCCTTCTTTTTCTCCTTCATGTAATTTACTGGCAAGATCAGAGGCCAATACTTAGGAGGCCAGCCTCTTACAGTTTTTCTTGTTCTAATTTCTCCCTTAAATTTTCAATCTCTCTTTGGGCTGTCTCCTTCATCTGGGACAAATTTTCAATAACACAAAGTAAGGTCCAGGCCAACTAGCCATGGCTTATTACCCTACTTGCCCTTGGTTCACTAATCTCAGGGCTTGTAAAGTTTGATCTCAACCCTCTGTGGTTTTCAGAACATTTCCATATTCATGGGATGGACCCCACTGCTCAATTAATCATGCTACTTTGTACCACTTAGAAGTGGATGGCCATCCAGGAATTTTTCCTATCTACTCTACCCACTAAGTCGTTTCACTCTAGTTCTGCATCTTACAGTACACTGTACAATCAATTCCCCAGTAGCTACGCTCACCAACATTATGCAGACAATCCACCATGCCAGAAATCTCTCTGCATTCTCTCAAAGCTTCTCTTTCATTACCAGCCTCTTCCTCCTTAACAGATAAAATGCCATCTCCCTTCCCAAATTGGTTCCTGCTCTTTCTAAGCTCCCTCTATTGCGCCATACTACAGCAATTATGTCTTAGTAAATATTCCCTCCTTGTCAGAGCATCATGCACCCTGCTCAGATGCACTCTTCAGTGGCATTTATTTATTTATTTATTTATTTATTTATTTATTTATTTATTTCCTTTCCCTCCCCGATTTGGGCTCAGATAAACCAACAGAGGACAGGATCTAATTAAGGGATAATTAGCAAATTTAATGGTTTTTTCTGACAGAGTCAATGGGGGGAAGTCTCTCACTTATGCGGGTCCTGTGGGTGCTCCTATTATGTATATCCTGGCTGGTCCCACCTGGGACCCTCCACCCAACATGGCAATGGTGGATTCCCAGAGAGCATCATACATGACACTCTTGATTTTTCAAGCCCTTAGACCCCCCCTTTCATTAACTGGACAGGAAGGGTCACTGGATCCACAGCTCCATCTCTGCAACTGGCATTGTGTCTGATGTTCGAAAGAGTCCATTTCAAAATAAGTTTTAAGTTATGTCACACCATTTAAGTCTGAGCATTGTGCAGTCTCTTATTCACTGCACACTGAAAATTTGTTATTGATACTTGATGTAAGAACTCCTCTGTGAGACTTCTGAGATATACTAATATATGGTTATAATTATAAGTCATCATGGGTCACTTTATGACTACTTAGAACCCTAACAATAGGTTTCCCCTGTGGGCTGTGAACTGTCTGGCCACTGGTATTTTTTCCTGATACCAATATCAGGTATGGATTCCATACTGTGAAGCAGGTCTAAAAATCTAACTATATGACAATAATATTTGTGCCACACCAGTGGGCATATTTTACCAAGTCAACTGTTATTGTAACTCACAGGGTTCACAGCTCAGCAAGGCTGATGATTAATGTTGTCTGCCAGTAATACTCATAGCACCTTATAGCACTATCCAATATACCCAGGAGAGATTAAGTTGCAAGGACAGCAACATCTTGAATTTTTCTTACTTGGTCTGAGACTCAGCAATTTGATGTCTTCAGCAGTAGGGATATACCATCAACTTAATATGGGTAATCAAGTGCAATGGTAAGAGCCAGTATTTTAGGGGATTTACAGTCAATAAGTCCAAAAGAGTTAGGCCATTCAGAAAATAAGAACATATTTTGACAACTATTCACCAAAACCCCGAACTTACACAGTTCTATGCATTAACAATTTTAATGAAAATAAATGAATAGAAAAAAACTTAATTTTTTAAAAATTTAATTCATGGAAACAATGGTCATGATAGATGAGAGCCTTCGATTTTTGCCTGTTTGACTTTTCTCTCAGTAGCAGTTTCATCTTGTTCCTGCGACATTCCTCCTCTGATAATAGAGATGACTTCTTTGAATTCCAATGCATACTGAAGACTGAGGACTAGCAGATTTCCCAGTTTATGCCTTCTATACCTTCAGTGCCAGACTCAGACTGTTGACACATCTAGCCTTATGGGACTTAGTAACTGCCAGATTCTCAGCCATTCCAGTGTATTTACAAAACACACACACACATACACACACACACACACACACACACACACACACACACACACACACACATACACCTTCATATCCTTTGGCCATCTGGAGAGATCTAGCCACATACTTGTCTCCAAATGTCTTTCTCACCAATTTTCCAGTCATGCTCCTTCCAATTCCCTGACCAACCACCTAAAGTAGAATCAGTATCTGATTGCACATCTGGCCATTTCTCCTTCCCAGCAAAATTCCCAACAATGTGCATTACCCAGAGTTCTATGTACTGTGAAGACTTTCCTTCACCAGAGTCAGTAATACTTTGGCAGAAAGTAGATTAGTATTTTAACACCTTGATACCTTAAATAAAAATTTGTGAACAAACTTGTGATACCACTTAGAAATGGACAAAAAGCTTTGAGTGTCATCAGTGGACTATCTAAGTATAGTCCAGATTTACTATTATAGACCAAAAAATACTTTCAGCTTGTTAAGTAGTAACATTCTCTTTCCAGAAAAAAGAACATTGTGTCTCATATAGACACATTGTTTATCTAATCAATATGGAACATATTTTCCATCTTTAAAGAGGAGTTATTGTTTTCACACCTTCATACACATTCAAATAGGTTGAAGCATTATACTGGTTGTCTCAATAATTATCAAGCCACATAACTAGTCAAAGTGCTAAGAATAGGTGAGTGTTGTGAGGGAGATGTTTTATTCAGTGGTTTGTTCACTGGTAATTTGTTCACATTAGTGTAAATCACCTCACATCTATGCTCCTATAAATAACTTTGTAAGTTTATTGTGTCCTAAAAGTATCTTAAAAGTAGATGAAGATTAGATGTAAAGAAGGGACTCCATGGGAGAGGAAGGGGGAGAAGAGAGAGGAATATGGGATGAATATTATAAAAATATTTTACGTACATGTATGAAAATATCAACTTTCTATACATAATTTATGGAGTTAATTCTTGAGTTAAGTCTAAAAAACATGTTTTTTTGCCTCAGTGACTCAGAGTAGAATCAGACATGTAAACCTATTATGATATTAATAATAAAAGTAAAAAGTACATAGTTACTATGGAAATACAATTACATGAATAAGGAATATCAGGAAATGTTAATAGAAAAGATGACATTAAACATGGTCATAAAATTTCCCTGTAACACAATGTTTATTTAGTCTTTTAATTATAAATCCATTCTGCTTGTCAGAATGTGAAACATTAAGCAAGGTATTTAAGAGTGAGTTAGGGAGGCAGAAAAGTCCTTGGATGAGTGATGGGCCAAGAAAACAAATGTAGAGAAGAGTATTACACATTTGGCGAATATGGTTAAGTAACCTGCTATGGGTGGTACATAAAAATTGTTTAAAATGATTGGAGGGAAAGTGTGCAGAAGATTGAGCTAGGATTGTAAAGGGCTTGGGATATTCTGTTTAGAGGCTTAGATTTTGAAAATTGGCCACAATGAGCCATAAAATAATCAGGTCAAAGAGGAGTTTGACTGTGTCAGAGAATGTAAAGCTCAGGAAAAGGCTGAAATGGTGGAACCTGAAAGCAGCACCCTCTGGAGTTTCATTTGTGCAGTTTGTAATAAACATTAGCTTGGAGAAATCTTGTCCTTCCATTTTTCTGGATAGTGAAATTGAAATGTACAAGAGGCATAGAACTGTTTTGCAATATCATGAACCAGTGTTTGACAGAATAAGAATATGACCTGCATCCTCAACCAGGCTCAGGTGCAACATGCTAGTATTTGCTGCCATGCAAGTGCAGTTATTGGAGCTACTAGGTGACAGATAAGGAATGCATTAGGGCCTGATGCTATGGGCATAAGACAGGGAATGGTAGGGACAACAGTGTACACATTTACTGGCCATGGGATAGTAGTTTAAAGAATTCACTTACTTATTCTTGAGAAAAGTTCTCCATCCGTAGCTCAGGCTAGACTTGAGTTTGTCACCCTCCTGCCTCTGTCTTCCTAGTGCTGGGATTACCTATGTGGGCCACTAGGCCTGGCAATCAAGAGTTTTGACATAGGAAACGAAAAGACCTGGATACTCATTTCCACTCTAATCAAAACTTAATGTGTGATTGTGGAAAGATACTGAACTATTTTTTTATTCCATGATTTTCCTGTAGAATGAAGAGTTTGCTCTAATCACTTCTAATACATTTCTTTTGACTTTCCAAACCAATGTTTCCTCGTAAATACCCTTCAGAAGTACTGTGTTTATAAATAGTGTCAGAGAGGATGTGGTCTGTTCATAATATTAATCACGATTTAAGATGTGATCAGTGTCATTTCTCCTGGGTTTGTGAATTACATATAGGCATTTAAGGTAGAAAAGAGTACATCACATTATATCTCTTCCAAAAGAAGATAATGAATAATAGCAATTCATTTCATGTAGACACTAACTCAGCAAGAGGAAATCAGTGTGAACAGGTGTGTGGTCACCTAGGTCAGGTCACCAAGGACCAACTCTTTTGCCTTACATATTTGAGTCTCATCTACACTGTAACTCAGGGCTGGAGATATGTTTTATAATTTTGCTCCAAGTTTTAAAACAGTACTGTTGTTTTAGTAGGGCCTAACCTAGTGATGTCTTGATAAAAACAAGTAAATCGATATGCATTGACTTCAACATTGACTCAGTCTAACTATATATCTGTATTCCATAAATGTGCAATGACAAATCAGGATACCTGAGCATCGCTGTCTTCAGAACACTGCTATCCCAGGTTTGGGCTAGTGTTTTATCACAGTAACTGAAAGGGAATTAAAGCATAAGCTTAAGTCTTATCAGTATCTCTGGACTTTCAATTTTCATCTCTCTTGACAATGTGTTTTCTCTGCTTAGCCACCTGCACTGTGACTGAGGTTCACAAAGAACAAGAGGCCTGAGCAATCATTTTCAATTTACATTGGAAGTAACTGTAAGAAGCCATGTGTGCATGTGCATCCTCCCCACCCCCACACATATACACACACTCACTTGCAGTCACACACACACAACACAGTCACACACAGACAGACACATGTCTATACACACTCATATATATATATATATATATATATACAGACATAGATACACATAGAGCACACAATATCTCTGTCTCTTACACACACACACACACACACAAACACACACACACACACACAATACATGTTTTCTCCAAGCCACCCTACACCTGGCATCTGTGTCTGAATAATGCTGGTGAAACACACATATTAAAAATATAGAGTTTGGGGCTGGAGAGATGGCCTAGCAGTTAAGAGCACCGACTGCTCTTGCAGAGGAACTGGGTTCGATCCCCAGCACCCACATGGCTGCTGAGAACCCTCTGTAACTCCAATTCCAGGAGAACTCCAGTTCCAGGGGAATCCGACATTCTCTTCTGACCTCCACGGCATTGCACGACATGGGTGCACAAACCTACATGCAGACAGTACATTCATACACAAATAAATAAATAAAATTTAAAAATGTTTAAAAAAATAGTATAAAAATGTTTAGAAATTGTAAGTATTCCAATGTGAATCATTTTATTCTCCTTGTTTTAATTTTATGGCACAAAACCAATGTTTCCATGTTTCTCCTGTCTTATTAATATACTGCGTAATGTAAGTGCTTATTAATTTTTTTAACCTTTTTGAAAAAGGGTCTCCCTGTAGCCACAGCTGGCCTGTGACTCACTATGTAGACCAGGCTGGCCTCAATTTTACAGACAACCTCCTTCCTCTGCCGCCCACATGCTGGGATTAAAGCCATGTGTAGTCACACCTGGTTCTCATTAATTATTTTTATCAGGAGCCACAAAGGTACAATTCTTCCATTTTCAGACTAACGTCCTGTGTGTGACCACAAACCTGGTGGTTGGCATGGATTTGTGGATAACATATAGAAAGTTTGGGGTTCTTCAGTTGCATACTTAGGAAAGATCCTTCAATGTGCTTAGGTTATGTGTTTTTATAGTTGCAAGAGTTAAACATACTAATTACAATTTGTTAAGACAGTTCTCTGTATTCTGCCACACTTCTCATTTGGGTAGTACTGGAATTGCCACAGACAATTCTGAGAACTGGGATTCTTTAACTTCAGTAGAATAGTGTCAAATGGCTCCCCCATTTCCTTTTAAGTATTGTTAATATTTTGATATTCATCATTTGCATAAGTCTAAGTCCCAGAAGTGTCATGGCCCAGTGGACCAAGTCACTAGTATCAAAACATGAAGATGGAGTCTGAGGAGTTCTGTATACAAATGAAAGAGAGAGAGAGAGAGAGAGAGAGAGAGAGAGAGAGAGAGAGAGAGAATATGAATTAGTTCAGGGTCATAACCTAGTCTACAGAATTTTTTTCAAAATACCCTTGCTTGGCTAGATGTAGTGGCACAGGCCTTAAATCCCAGCACTCAGAAGGCAGAGGCAAAGGATTTCTAGGAAATTGAGGGCAGCCTGTTCTATATAGCCAGTTCCCTTTCCAGGCTAGCTAGGGCTATATAATAAGGCCTTATTTCAAAACAAACAAATAACCAACCAAACAACCAAACAAGTTTCCTTGCTTATATATAATAGAAACTCAACACCTTCCTAATTTTAAAGTAGTCTTGGCATATTATATATTTTTTTTCAATAGAAATCAAGAAAGCTCCTTTACCTACTAATTATTAAACTTCCTTAAACTATGCAGTATGAAAGTTTTACTTCTATTCTCTCAGACAACTGTCATGTGAAAAGTGAATCAAAAACATAAACATTCAGAATAGAACAGTACAGATGAATGTCAGGAAGTCAAAATGTTCTGCTATTTTTTTCAATTTTGGGTGTTTTTAATCTTTGGAAGTTTTAAAAATTTATAATTTTATAACTACTTCCAAGATGTTTGAGTAAACATCCAATTTACATTAAAATTTTTGTTAGGGTGCCAAGGGGAAGGTGGTATAAAGATGAGTGAGACTAAGATGTTTCTTCGAAATACACAGTCAATAATTTTTTTAATTGTTAGCAACTTTGCTTACCTTTCCTTGAAGTGAGGCTCCCACACTTAGCAAGCTTTGGGCCTTTTGGAGCTGAGATTTTTCTCTAGCTTGTGTCCTTCATAGATTCTATCAGATTCTTCTTCTATGAGGACAACTGTGTCATCGACCATGCTCACATTGCTGTCTTCCACAAGTTACACTTCAAATAAAGTCTTGACCTCTATGTGTTTACTCTTGCAGCTACCATGGACAACTAAAGCCATGCCAAGCTAACTTGAACTTCAGATATGAAATTAAATGCTAATTTATGTATTTATATGACACAAACCAAAAGGTGGAGTCAAGTTCTAGTATGACTAGAATCTTTCCAACAGCTTAATTGTATTATAAATAAACTAGGAAACAGAAGCTTCCAAGGGTGGGCCAGAGAAATGCCTCTCTGGTTATGATTATTTGCTGTACAACCATGAAGATATGAATTTAGATTCTAGTAGTCAAGTAACAAAATGGTGTAATCTCATTCTCTCCTGTAACCTTACCCCCATGTGGAGCAAAAGCAGGAATATCACTGGGGCTTGCTGGCTGTGCGCTTAGCTGAAAAGATTGATAAATAATTTAGCCAAATCTGAGAAATTCTAGGAAACTAGAAGACAAAGACCAGAAGATGTGTACTGTTAGATATGAGACCGTCCAGCTGGCCTTTCCTGGGGGTGGCTGGGTCTGGTTTTCCCCTGGTCTCTGTTCGGCTGCCATCCTTCTTCAGCTGGGAACCTTGCCATGGTAACAGAACAAAACATGACCAGAGAGAAGCATAAAGAAAATGAGTGCCAAACAGATGACTGTCTCTCCCTTTTTCTTTCCTGTAAGCTTACATTTTTTCTCTCAACCTTGTAGAAATGCTTGCTTGCTTGCTGCTGACGTAAACATAGTTCATTACAGAGGGTCTGCCAGCGGGGTTACACAGTTCTTTGTGTCAGATTTCTTCTCCCTTATTCTGTTTATCATCATCCTTGTCACTGGTGGCTTGCTCCTCTGTAGTAGTCTTAGCACCAAATTTCTTGCCTCTGACTCTTGTCTATGGTGATTGCGCTGATTAGTTTTATCAAGTTGGCACAAAATAGAATTATCTGGGAAAAGGAACATCAATTGAAGAAATGTGTCTATCAGATTGGCCTCTGATGGTATAGGACTGCTGATTGTTGTAAGAGGGCCAAGTCCACTGTGTGAGCAGTGTCATCCCTAAGCAGGTGAACTTGGGTTACATAAGGAAAATAGCTGAGAAGGTCAGGAAGAGCAAGCCATTAAACAGCATTTCTCCATGTTCTCTGCTGTGGCTTCTTCCTCTAGATTCCTGTTTAGCATTCCCAAATCATATATATAGATGTATATATACATCTATATATATAAATATATGTATATATACATTTATATATATATACGTATACATATATTTATATATACATATATTTATATATATTATATATTTATAATATATATTATATAATATATATTACATAATTACATGTTATATTTAATACATTAATTTAATTATAATTATAATATTAATTATATATTATATATTATATAATATATATATGTTATAATTATATATATATTATTATATATTATATAATATATTATATTATATATATAATTATATAAATAAATATATATATAATAATAATATATATATATATATATAATAATATATATATATATATATATATATAATATATTATATATAATATTATATTAAATATTATATATAACATATTAATATAATATACTATATAATATATACGGTATATATATATATATATAATATGGATTATTCTCACCTTCCACCATCTTTTCTTTCACTCCCACCCATGTCAGTTTCCTCCTACATATCTTTTTTTCTCCAATTCTTGTCAATATTTTTGGAATTCATTAAGTTTAGTCAGGGCTGTCTGTATGACTTTGGGTTTGTGGCTAGCCTGGTGGGTTCAATAGTAGGTATACAACTGGAGAAAATGACTCCACATCTCCCAGAATATATAAACAGGCAAAAGTTCAACAGTAAAGGATAGGGTCCTATGGACTCATACCCTATCCCTGATGGCTTGTTCACAGTGTCAGTTTTATTCAGGCCCAATGCAAGTAAACCCAGCTGCTGTGAATTCATGATCATAATTGCTGTGTAGAGGCTAGAGGATGCCATTTAGCAGTCCTTCCTGTGCACTGGCTCTTATATTCTTTCTGGCTACTCTTCCACAGTTTTCTATGAACCTTAGATGGGGAGGTATGAATGTCCGTTTCAGTCCGAGTCATCAGCCATTATGTATCCTCTTCATCTTGACCAGCCGTGAGTCACCAATTCGCTATCATTCAGTGAAGAGAGAGTTTTCTATAATTAGGATTGAAAGACATTTTTACCTAAGGGCACAGACATAGAAAGCAGTTTAAAGCTATGTCATTTAGTTAAACAACAGTACTAACTTTGCCCCATTAGTCTGCGATCTCTAGAGGAATAGATTGTTGACCAGGTTTATGGTAACAGACATGGATTCTCTTTTGTGGATTGTTTCAAATCTAATCAGAGAGCAGTTGACGGGTATATATTATGTGACAAGTAGGTTTTGTTATTTGTAGGGTTTAAATCTACGTAACACCATTAATGCCTGTTTTCCTCTAGCAGCCTGCCTAGCAGCGTCTTGCATATTTAAAGCTAGCCTACACTGAGAAAGTTTCCACTCAGTTCCAGCTTGCTTCCTTCGTGCATTGTAACCAAGGTGTGAGGCTTTTTCAACAATAGGATCTTAGCCTCCAGTTTGGGTCGGCAAATAAGAGGACTGACAAGAGCCTGCTGTGATTTGGTGTCCTCTGGAGATTCCCTGATGAGTAACTCCTATAGGATATCCCACACTTGGTACTGGGGATTTTGTTTAGCAACACTGTTTCTATGAGCAACATTTCTACCCATGCAGTATATCTGCCTTCAATCTCTTTTGATATTTTTTAAATTGGGTTGCAGGATAGTAGGTTTCCATATAACCTATTCTTATATCCTTCATTTTGGTTAGCTCTCCTCCTTGGACTCCTTATCAGCCCAATCTTACTTTCATCACATCTATGCCAGCATTTGTTATCATTGTATGATTCTGAATAGGGTTAGATTGGATCTTAGTTTCAGGTTGTAATTCCATAATGGTTAAGGTTGTTGAACACTTTTTCCCATGTTTTTTAATTTCATACATCATTTTTCAATTCAGTTCAGGCATATTCCCCTTTCCCTTCCCATCACCCCAACCCACCCCACCCCACCCCAGATCATGCATTCTGACATAACTGTCCTGCATCTTTCTCTCAGTCTATTTTTATCCTTAGGAATTCATATTTTCCTCCATTAATTTTATATTACTCTAAAATATGGATACATACTTTTCACCCATATACAGTAATTACAGAGTCTGAGAATAATTGGTGGGTAATTTCTAGAGCCCATTGAGAGATTCATATTATAACAACATAGTTGCTTTCAGATAAACAGATATATAACAATATTGTCATTCAGTTTGCCTTTCATCTGGGGGATTTGGTGTTAGCATCCTCGAATGAGGGAAACCATTCTCCATTTGTATTTCTGGGACTGTGTTACTTCACTCAGCATAATGGCTTTGAGCTCCATCCATTTACCTGCAAAGTTCAAAATGCCATCTTTCTTTACTGCTTAATAGTATTCATTGTGTAGATGTACCACATTTTTGTCATCCACTCGTCTGTTGAGGGTCATTGGGTTGGTTCCAGCTCTTCGCTATTATGAAGAGAGCTGTAATAAACATGGATGTGCATGTATCTTTGCGGTAGGATGAGTCTTTGGGGTATATAACCAGGAGTGGTATGGCTGGGTCAGGTGGTAGGCTCATTCTGAGTCTTTTTTTAAATTTTTATTTATTTCCATATGTGTATGAATGTATTGTCTGCATGCAAGTCTGTGCACCCGTGACGTGCAATGCCGCGGAGGTCAGAAGAGGGTGTCGGACTCCCCTGGAACTGGAGTTCTCCTGGAATTGGATTTTCAGACGGCTCGGCCGCCATGTGGGTGCTGGAGATCGAACCTGGGTCCTCTGCAAGAGTGGTCGGCACTCTCAACCGCTAGGCCATCTCTCCAGCCCCATTCTGAGTCTTTTATGGGTTCTCCACACTGCTTACAATAGTGGTTGTACAAGTGTGCATTCCCACCAGCAGTGGATGAGTGTTCCCCTTTCCCCACAAGCCCTCCAGCATCTGTTGTATTTTGTTTTCTTGATCTTAGCCAGTCGTATTGGAGTGAGATGATATCTGAGAGTGGTTTTGAACACTTTTTTAAAGTGTTTGCTAGCTGTTTATGTTTCTTCTTTTGAGAATTCCATTTAGTTTCATAGACCAGTTTAACAATTTTATATTTATTTTATCTGTGTATATGTGTTTTGCCTGCATGCATGAAAGTGCATCATGTGCATGGAATTCCCATGGAAGGTAGAAGATGAAGACGGTGTCAGATACCTTGGAACTGGCTGGTGGTAGCCATGTGGGTGTTGGGAACCCAATTTGACTCCTCTGCTCTTAACTCCTGAACCATCACTGAAGTTCTCCCTTTACCACAGAGCAATTTTAATTAAGTTTTCTTGATGTTTACTTTTTCAAGTTTTGTGTATTCTATACACCAATGTTCTGTTGGCTATATAGCTGGGAAAATTTTTCTCCTATTCTGTGGGAGTTAATTACACAAGCTGACGCTTCATTTTGTTGTACAGATGGTTTTAACTTTCATAAGATTCAATTTTCTCTTGTTTCTATTTCCTATAGTATTTGAGTCCCATTCAGTAAATCTTTACCTATAATAATATTTTGAAGTATGCTCCCCATTTTTTCATTATCAGTTTCAAATAATTGGGTTATGTGTTGAAGTTCTTGATGTGTATGACATTGAAATTTTATATTAAGTGGAAGAGAAGAATCTTAATTTTCCAAGGTTTCCAAGCATCATTTCTTGAAGATGTCATCCTTTCTCCAATGTTTATTTTTTTGTCTTTGTCAAAAATTGGGTAGCTCAAGTTGTGTGGACTTATAGATGAACTTTTATTCTAATTCATGGATTTATACGTCTCTTCTCATTCTAGGACAATTCTGATTGTTTTTAGTATGCCTCTATAGTATGACTTGAAATCAGGTATTTTGACATTTCCCACAGAATTCTTTTGTTCAGTATTGCTTTGGGTATCTTTAGTCTTTTATACTTCCAAAATTGATCCACTTTAATATTATATGACTGGAACTTGAGATCCTATTCCAGAAGTTTATGAAATTGCACTCCTTGCACTTCCTTAACTAAAAATAAAACTGATGCAAGTAACCAGCCACAAGGTGGCAGTGCTGCAGAGCTATTTGGTAACGAGATAAAGTAGTTAACTTTTTTTTTGTACTTAGCTATAGAAAACTATAGAATTGCAGCTCTGAGCATTGTAAAGCACCTATATAATATTCATTCCAATATTCTATTAATAAATATAAAGAAACTGAGGTCAGGAGTTATATTTGAATATATATGTAGATACATATATGTATATATTTAGAGTTAAGGAGGATTTCCACTTTTTTTTTTTAATTTTTTTTTTATTATTTATTTTTGCATGTGTATGAATGTATTGTCTGCATGCAGGTCTGTGCACCCGTGTCGTGCAATGTCGCGGAGGTCAGAAGAGGGTCTCGGATTCCCCTGGAACTGGAGTTCTCCTGGAATTGGAGTTACAGACGGTTCTTAGCCGCCATGTGGGTGCTGGGGATCGAACCTGGGTCCTCTGCAAGAGCGTCGGTACTCTTAACCGCTAGGCTATCTCTCCAGCCCAGGATTTCCACTTTTTAGGTTTGTTTTTTCCATGTAAAGAACATAAATTTAGGTCTACAGAACCGTATTATTATGACACTGTTGACTTAATGTGTTATAAACTGCACATAACTTTTTTAAATGAAAATGGATGAGATCCAAAGGATCAAGTGTCTGAAGGAATAAGGATAGGCCTGGCTTTAGGCAATACTGAATCCAGGTACCGACCTGCTTTCTGTTTCTATTTTTTTCTTTTCCCTCTCTGGTAACATTATGTCAGGTTTGTGTTGTACCCACAAATGTGTGTGTGTGTGTGTGTGTGTGTGTGTGTGTGTGTGTGTGTGTGTGTTTTATATTTTCCTTAGTGGTAGCATTTCCATAGAGGAAATAATTAATTTCATCTTCCAGTGCTTTCAAGAAAAACTCCTAAACTGAGTCCCAGTCAAAATAAGGAAAGAGGATAATCTGGGGCAAAGTCACTGTGCAGAGTGTTCAGGAGTTCATCTTAGAGGGGTGCTTTTCTGAGGTGGCGACTGGGGACTGGGATACACCTTGGGCTTCTCAAGCAGAATTCAGTGTTCTATATTTTCTGAGTGAGAAATCTCTTTCTAATTTTCTGGGGTGGGGAACTTTTTAAAATTCATTTAAGGATAGCATCAGTAAACAAATTATATATGCATATTTACGCATTTATAAAAGGGGTGTATTGTTATCTTACACGAGCAGAAGCTGTCTACAATCTGGGAAATAGGAAAGCTAGTAGTTTCTCAGTACAAGAAATTGGAAGTCATGCCGGGCATGGTGGCGCACGCCTTTTAATCCTAGCACTTGGGAGGCAGAGGCAGGCGGATCTTTGTGAGTTTAAGGCCAGCCTGGTCTACAGAGTGAGTTCCAGGACAGCTGGGGCTACAGGGAGACACTGTCTCGAAAAGACCAAAAAAGAAATCAGAAGTCTCAGAATGAGAGGGAGCAATGATACACGTCGCTGAAGACCTAGATGCTCTGCAGAGAGATGCTGGTGTTAAGACTACGTTCAAAGGCTAAGGAAGCTGCAGTCCGAACCTACATGCTCAATAACCGAGTTTCCATACCTGTTGGTAAGTAAGCTCCTCTTCTACTTTTTTGTTCCATCCCTGTCAAGGGCTTCTGGATGTTGTTACCTCCATTCAGGGACAGTCTTCTTATCTCAGTTCACTGACTTATGCCAAATGACTTTATAACCTCCTTCACAGACACACCTAGAAGTGAGCATTGCCAGTTTTCTAAGTACATCTCTCTCTAGTTCCCGGGTTGTTGGCATCTGTACCCGCTGAGCCTTTTTCTTGTCACTTATAAGTCTCTTATATAATAATACTATTCTTACATCTCCTAGAACCTCATTATATAGAACTCAGGCCAATGAATCCAATAAATCTCTGAATGATTTTTCTTTGGTTATATGTTGCAAGTTTGTCATGAGTATAAAAAGTATCTTTATGAACACCGTATTTCATCATAGTGTTACTGGTTTTTGTTCCATTTTCTCATGGCCTCATTATGTAAATGTCCATCAGGCAATTAATAAATTTAGATCGTAGTTACATAACACTTTCCCCTGGTTATGCAGAGACTTTTTTCCTGATTATTAGAGATGTAAGTCACCAGTGTCCTCTTGAAAGACCTTTATAAAGGTCTGTGCCTACAGACCTTTATAAAGCATGCACACAGCTGGTTCATTTGAGGCTAGCTGATGAAATCAACAATTTCAAGCTACTATATAACACTCTTTTTTGTGGTCTTTTTGAGACAGGGCCCCCCTTGTAGCCCCAGCTGTCCTGGAACTCACTATGTAGACCAGCTGGCCTTGAACCCACAAAGATCCGCCTGCCTCTGCCTCCTGAGTGCTGGGATTAAAGGTGTGTATCACCATGCCCAGCAAACACTCTTAAATATTCTATATTTTATTAAACTTTATGTGCTATTAAGAAGAGATGTACATATTTTTAAATTAACCTATAATCCTTGGTCATTGTTCTGGTTCTTGCCCTTCCCCCAAATTGGCAAATATCTCTTGACATATGTCCTCACTGTGTCCAGTTTTATGGTAAACTTGATCAGTTGGAGGATTTGAATTCTATTCCATGATAACTACGAAGTTCTTTTTTTACTTGGAATTATTTCTGAGGAAATATTGTTGCTAAGATTTTTATGGAAATTTATTGCAAAGATGCTGTTAAGGGAGAGTGATAGAAATTATTATATATTATCATTTATAATTTATGATCCTCAGTTATAAAGAAAGAAAGAAAAATAACAGATGGTACCATGCAGGCATTTTTAGAAAGTATAAATAGAATATGTATTTGTGTATATATATATATATATATATATTAAACTAGATTAATACACACATATATACATATACACATATACATATACATATACATAATACACATATACAATGAAAAGGATGATAGCTTACTGAAAATGTTTGCTCCTGGTTTCCAAAGTCTTGTTTCTACTTAACATTATGGTGACTTGTGTGGGGTTTCCTTTCCTTTGTTTTCTTGGCCTCTATTCACTGTGGTGCTTGTGATGCTTGGTCAGGTGTCCCATAGGCAACTGAAGACCTCTTGCTGGAGTTACTTGTTAGTGAGATCTTAAGACTTCTGGAATACGATCTTCCACCATTGCCTGTCAGGGTATTAGCTAAACATGATCTTCTAGCCTCTTGTAGAAAGCCTTTGCATTTTCAACTGAAAGACCCTGGTCAAGGCTACAGTTTAGTGAGGTCTGAGGGCCATGAAAAAAGTACATCTTCCTATCATCTGAAATGTAAAGATACTACTTTTTAATCCTTTGAGGAATCTTCTTACTGTAGATGTATGGTAGGTTTGACATCATGGATTTGTCTAACAAAAATCTGTACATATGGTGAGGATCTCATCTTCCTTACACCTCATACTTCTCTTTCTCCATACCATGAGCACCATCCAGCTTTGTTGGACCTCATGATTGTCACTGATTACCCTTTAAGAACACCAGAACTTAGAAAGAAAAAATTGAAGGGAGACTATGATTCTGCTGGAGAGGAGAGAGAGAGAGAGAGAGAGAGAGAGAGAGAGAGAGAGAGAGAGAGAGAGAGAGAGATTAACATTTTGCCGTTGCAGATAGAAGTTCCCTTTCACTTCTCATTTTGCAAACATCCAGCACAAGGTCTTCTCACTCCTTCATTGAAATGATTCTGTCAACCCATTGCCTCTCAAAGCATCTTCGTGCATAGAATCTTTGCATTGCCCTCCATTTCAGGAGGAAAAGAATGACAGATTAGGGACACCCTCCCTAGTCTCCTCTCATCAGTCAGGGATGACTCCTCTCCTCAAGACTGTTGCTGTCCCTATTCATTTGTCTACTCTTGCTCTTTTCTCTCCTCTAAAGGATGTTTCTTCTCCCCATGGGTGTTGTCATGGAGACACTCATTAAATCAGTACCTCCTATGCACTCTCCATCTGGATGTCTTCTAAGGCTCTCTCACTAGATATTTAACTCCAAATACCTGCTCTTCTATTGCAATATGGCATAGCCTTTATATAAACTGGGAGAGTCAGAAGTTTGGCCTAAAACTGGGCCTTTTAAGTATAGTACCCTCCTCCAACTCATTCTTTATTACCATTGCCATCATCTTGGATAATGGTTGTAAAGTTCTGTGTATTAAGACTTTTTTTTAAGGTCCAAATACAGAGAGACTTTTATTCCAAAATGTCTGGTTATATATACAGCATGACTCAACTCCCAGGGCCAAATCCTAAACCTTTTTGTTACTATATCCCACCCCATGGGTGTGGAAAGGGAGGTCCCATTGGTATATATATATATATATATATATATATATATATAT
>VZQC01011452.1:184437-244600 GCA_009823505.1 Rhizomys pruinosus
ATTAAGGCCTTTCACAGAACCGCCCTCCTCCAAGAGCAGCCTCTTCCAGATAATTTTAAGCCTTGGCCACTTTTCTCTTAAATTTTGTATACAAAATCTGTTTTTGGATAAAAGTGTGCTGCTTTCTTATCTTCTTATGGGTTTTCGTTAAATCTAACTCTTCTTACCTAAAACCTGCTGGCTATATGTAGATACAAGGTTGGGATTTAGCTAACGGTAATTCAAATCCATTTCAGCATGCTTAACTTAAAGTGTAATATTTTTTTTCACATAAATTTATTTATTTATTTATTTTTAACAAATCTGGACCCGTATTCCCGCTCATTCCCCCACCCCGCCAGAGCTCATGCGTTCTGCCAGACATGCTTTCCATCTCTTAGTCATTCTCAATATTTTCCATGGGGAAGTTGACTGTTTTGAGCAGAAGTTCACTGTTTCAGTCAGTTCTTTGATGCAGTCTTTTATGTTGTTGTTGTTGTTTCCAAAATGCGTTATGCTCAACTGCTTTGGACAAAAGCAGTTGTTTTTTTGAATAGTTTGTATACTCTGGAAATCAATGCTTTGTCAGATGTATCTGCAGTGAAGTTTTCCTCTCACTCTGTGGGATTTCTCTTCACTTCCTTGATTGTTTCTTTCAATGTACAGAAGCTTTTGAGTTTAATGAGGTCCTATTTGTCAATTGTCGATCTTATTTCTTGTGTAGCTGCTGTCTGATTTAGGAAGTCTTTTCCTATGCCTATGTCTTGTAGTCTGCTGCCAAGTTTTTCTTCTGTCACCTGCTGAGTTTTGGGTTTCACATTGAGGTCATTGATCCACCTGGAATTGACTTTTTTACAGGGCAAGAGGTAGGGGTTTAATTTCATTCTTCTACAGGTAGTGATCCAGTTTTGCCAATACCACTTGCTGAAGATGCTGTCTTTCCTTCATTGTGTATTCTTGGCCCCCTTGTCAAATATGAGGTGGCTGAAATTGTATGTGCTCAGGTTTGGATCTTCAGTTTTGTTCCATTGGTCAACTGGTCTATTTTTGTGCCAGTGCCAAGCTGTTTTTATGACTATAGCCCTGTAGTATAGTTTGAAGTTTGGTATAGAGGTCCCCTTGTATTGCTCTTTTTGCTCAGGGTTGTTTTGTCTATTCGGGGTCTTTTGCTTTTCAAAATGAAATTAAGGATTATTTTTTCCAAGCCTGTGAAGAAACTCTTGTGGATTTTGATTGGGATTGCATTAAATCTGTATGAGAGTTTGGGTAGAATGGATGCTTTTGCTATATTTATTTTCCCAATCCATGAGCATGGGATGTTTGTTCATCTTCTGATGTCTTCTTCAATCTCCTTCTTCAGGGGTTTAAAATTTTTGTTGTAGAGATCCTTGGTGTCTTTGGTTAGGCTTGTTCCTAGGTATTTTATTGTTTTTGAGGCTATTGTGAGTGGGAAGGTTTCCTTGTATTCCTTCTTCAGTTGCTTGTTGTTGGTGTAAAGGAAGTCTACTGATTTTTCTAGATTTATTTTGTAGCCTGCCACTTTACTGAAGCTCTTAATTGTTTCTAGGAATTTTATGGTAGAGTTTTTAGCATTCCTTAGGTAAACTACCATATCATCTAAAAACAGGGATAGCTTGACTTCCTCTTTTCCAATTAGAACTCCTTTAATTTCCTTTTCTTGCCTTATTGCCCTAACAAGGGTTTCAATCACTATATTGAAAAGGAGTGTTGACAGGGGGCAGCCTTGCTGAGTTCCTACCTTTAAGGGGAATGCTTCTGATGTTTCCCCATTTAGGATGATATTGGCTTTGGGTTTCCTGTATATGGCTTTGATTACATTGAGGAATGAGCCCTCCAATCCAATTCCCTCTAGGACTTTAAGGATGAAGGGATGCTGGATTTTGTCAAAGGCTTTTTCCGCATCAATTGAGATGATCATATGGTTTTTGTCCTTCAGTCCATTTATATGTTTGGTGATATTTATTGATTTTCATATATTGAACCATCCCTGCATTTCTGATATGAATCCAACTTGGTCATGGTGATGATCTTCTTGATGTGGGTCTGTATGCGATTTGCAAGTATTTTATTTAGAATTTTTGCATCTGTGTTCATTAAGGAAATGGGTCTATAGTTCTCCTTTTTGGTTGTATCTTTGCCTGGTTTTGGTAATAGAGTGATGCTGGCTTCATAGAAGGAATCTGGGAGAACTCCCTCCGTTTGTTTCCTTCTAAACAACTCTAGTAGTAATGGCTGTAAGTCTTCTTGAAATATTTTTTTCTTTTTCTAAATTTTATTTATTTAGAATTCAAAAATTTTTTTAATTTTATTTCTTTTAATTTATTTTTTTTTCTTTTTAAGGGATTCTACAATACAATGACACAGTTGTTTGCAGATAACATTGATGTCACTCATTATGTCATACAATCAGGTAATTGGTGCATTTTGCAAGTATCTATGTCCAAATTTTGAACAACCCAAGTTTCCCATAGACCAATTGGAGAAGATTGTATGCACAGGCATGTTGATCAATCAGGAGTCCAGACTATATTCCTGTAGTCTCATGATTCACCCCTATCTCTCCACAGCCCTTACAATCTACCACGCCTCCTCTTCTGCAGTTTGTTCCCTGGGCTTTGGGAAAGGGGCACAAGTGGGTGAGAAGAAAACAGTCTAATTTCTTTGGAGTTATCATTTTGAACTCCAGTCTGTTCAGGTTGTTTCCCTTCATGGATTGACAGCTTTCCCAGTGATACCCTTTTTGGTCATATAACAACACAAGCTATGGTGTAAGGCATTTAAGCAGTACCACTTATTATGTCAAGCTAACTATGATCATAGACCACAGATGCTTGGATGGCATGCTAATCCGCAAAACTGTGGTTCTCTATAAAGGGGACAATTTCTTACTGTGGCTCACAACATTGCCCAACCACCATGGACACCAAGCTTGTATGGCATCTGCTGTGAGTTATTCCTCCAAGGGGAGCTAATAGCCAAATAGATTGTGGATAATATCTAGACACTTGGCTGCCACTGTTGCACAGTATCTCCAGGCTGTTGAGGTGTAGCTGATATTGATGGAGGAGACTTGTTTCTCAGGGGGAGACCAATATTTTGTGTATTGCTTTAGTGGCCTTTGGTATGCTCTCTAGCATTTCAGAGGCCAGTTGTACGCTAGCAAGTGGACATCTCATAACATTTTTCATGCTCACACCAGGTTTCGACAACAGGGACTTAACCTTTCTCTTGCATATATCCCACTTATAGGCAAAAGCTTATAATTTTGGGGGGGGGTTGAATCCCCTAGCCAACATCTCCTAGGCAGAATAATTCATTGCTGATGTTAGAGCTTTCCTCTAGTAATATATTTGGCTTAATTACACAACTTATAAACACTTTACTATTGAATTTGGCTCTAGATATGGAAATATCCTTTCACAGTTCCTATGCCTATCAATCAATTAATACGTTATGCCTGTTCTTTTTGAAATATTTTATAGAATTCTGCCATAAAACCATCTGGGCCTGGGCATTTTTTGGTTAGGAGGCTTCTTATTACATCTTCAATTTCATCATATATTATTGGTCTATTTAGGCTGTCAATCTCTTCTTGATTGAGCTTTGTTGATTCCCAGGATTTCAGATATTCATCCATTTCTTCTAGGTTTTCAAACTTAGTGGAATATAGGTTTTTGAAGTATTCCCGTATGATTGTCTGGATCTTTTCATTGTCTGTTGTGATATTTTCCCTTTCATCACAGATTCTATTGATTTGGAGTTGTTCCTCTTTCTTTTGGTTAACTGGGCTAGAGGTCTGTCTATCTTGTTTATTCTCTCAAAGAACCAACTTTTGGATTCATTGAATTTTTTGTATTGTTTTCTTTGTTTCTATTTCATTGATCTCTGCTCTGATTTTTGTTATTTCTTCTTGTCTGATGTGTTTAGGGTTCATTTGTTGTTGTCTCTCAAGTACTTTTAGCTGGAGTGTTAGATCGTTCACTTGTGCTCTTTCTTTTTTTTTTTTTTTTAACTTGTTCACCACTCACATCTTTGCTATACTTCCTGCAAGCTCATTCTTTCTCTCTAATATATTAACCTTTCTCCTTCAGCTCTTCTTAATCCTGACTCTGATTTTGATCCAATCAGGCTGCTCTCCATCACTCCATTTCTGAATCTCCATATTCCCATCTGGCACCAACCCCTATCCTGACTGCCTGTTTGTTGCCTTCTCACCCCTGTAACCCTTCTGGCTTCCTGTCTCAACTCAAAGTTCCTGTTAACTAGATGCCACCTGTGCAACGTTTTGCATGTCTGATATATTTTTTCAAATTGAAATAAATTAGGGTCTCTACCAATCCCTCACAATTTAATTAAATAATTTCAGTTCTTAACACTCTTTCATTTCTTAACTTGAAGAGATAAACATGTCCTCCTTTTAACTTGTGCTGCTCCAGAAGAGAGAACTTGCATTTGGGCTAAAGGAAGAAAATATATGAATGACCTTAACTCTGCAGGAAGACCCATGGTGGAATTACTAGCCTAGTTTTCTAGACACAGATCAAAGGAAGTACATGATTTATTGCCTGGTCTTAGGGAATGAAGTATGAAGCAAACCATTTCCAAGTGCATTATTTACAATAAGTTAGTAGATATCACATAGGGGCCAAAGGAAAACTTTGTGCTTTTCTTTACCTATTCAGAAACCCTTCAGAAACATTCCAATCTCTGCTGGGGCTGTTATTTTTATTGTTTGAGCTTGCATGGGACTTGTGCATATTGCCACTATTGCTTTGAGTTCATATGAGTAACTGACCAGCTGTCACAAAAACTCTGTTTCCATGAGGTCATCCACCACCACTGGCTCTTAGAATCTTTTGCACCCTCTTCTGAAATGATTCCTGATCTTTGGGATATGGAGTTTTGATTTAGGTGACATATATTCAGGGATGAGTGTTCTGCAGCCTCTTGTTCTCTACATGTTGGCCATTTTTGACCATCTGTCACTCTCTGTTGCATAAGGGATCTTCTCTGGTAGAGTTGAGAGATGCATTAATCTATGGGTATGTAGTCATTTAATACAACTAGTTAGTAGAAAAGTAATATTAGGTTCTACCCTATGTCCTGTGACCTACTTAGCCTCAAGTCCTTAAGCCTGATATTAATATTAAGGATAGGCTCCTGTCTAGGAAGTGGATCTTAAATTCCTTTAAAGAGTGGTTTGAGGGGCTGGAGAGATGGCCTAGCAGTTAAGGGTGCCGACTGCTCTTACAGAGGACCTGGGTTCAATCCCCAGCACCCACATGGCAGCCAATAACTGTCTTAAACTCCAATTCCAGGAGAACTCCAGTTCCAGGGGAATCCAACACCCTCTTCTGACCTCCACGGCATTGCACGACACAGGTGCACAACCCTGCATGCAGACAGTACATTCATACGCACAGAGAAATAAATAAAAATTTAAAAAAATTAAAAAAAGAGTGGTTTGTTACTCCCATGATAAACATGAAGAAGTAAGAATCTCCTACCCTGGGCTGGAGAGATGATGTCTCAATGGTTAAGAACACTGCTCTGGCAGAGGAATCAGGTTCAGTTATCAGCACCCACATGGCAGCTAGCAACCTTCTGTAACTCCAGTTCCAGGGAATCTAACGCCCTGTTCTGACCTACTTAGTTATTACATGGTATGGGTGTACATACATACATGCAGGCAATAAGCACATACATATAAAATTAAAATAATAGATAAAATATATTCTCTAAAAGAAGCTCCAACCTGATCTTTAAGTATGGGACTCTGGGTTGACCAGATTCCAGTGGATACACCTATACTGAAGGACATTTGGAGACACAATTTGTCTCTATAGGATATATATATATATATATATATATGGAGGTGGGGATCAGGGAGGGGTTCTAAATACTATCACATTATATTGTATGAAAATCACAAAAATTCAATAAAATACTATTAAACAATAAAACCTCCAATCTCAGTTTAGACTCTATTGAAGTCATGTTGATGCTAGTAATGCACTTTGTCTCCTAGTCAGCAACAGATCTTAGACACAAATTAAAAACCTAGGTAAAGATCCCAGATTTTGTAAAATGAATCCTTAGACCCAGTCTCTAGCATGTTTAATAATCATCACAATGCACAGATGTGGGCAGGTAAAAGACAGAGACTGTAAGGTCTAAGATAAAAACCAGTCCTGCCAAATCCTTGCCTCTACTATTACTGGACACTCCAGGGACAATATTACCTTAAGGGATAATCTCTGTTCAATTCCATACTTATTTTACTTTCTGTTTTAGATGTAGTAAGCCAACCACTAGAACAACAGTTGTTCCAGTAATAGTACCCTTCCTCCTACACCTTGCCTAGGTTTAAAATATTTGGACATTGCAAGAGTGAATAGTTTTTATATTCTGGATGTTAATGCTCTTTCAGATGTATCATTGGTGAAGGTTTTCTGTCACTCTGTGGGTTTTTTTCTTCACTTCATTGATTATTTCTTTCACTGTACAGAAGATTTTGAGTTTAATGAGGCCCCATTTGTTAATTGCTGGCCTTATTTTCTGCACAGATGCTGTCTGATTTAGAAAGTCTTTTCCTATGCCTATGTCTTGGGTTGCTGCTCAAATTTTCTTCTATCATCTTTCAGAGTTTTGGGTTTCACACTGAGGTCTTTGATACATTTGGAGTTGATTTTTGTACAGGGTAAGAGGTAGGCATTTTAATCTTATTCTCCTACAGGTGGTGATCCAGTTTTGCCAATACCATTTGATGAAGATGCTGTCTTTCCTCCTTTGGGTCTTCTTGGCCCCTTTGTCAAATATGAGGTGGCTGAAATTGTATGAGCTCAAGTTTGCATCTTCAGTTTTGTTCCATTGGTCTACACGTCTGTTTTTGTGCCAGTAATGGCCTGTTTTTATGATGATAGCCCTGTAGTATAGTTTGAAGTCTGGTGTAGAGATCCCTCTTGTATTGCTTTTTTGCTCGGGGTTGGTTTGGCTATTTGGGGTTGTGGTGGTTTGAATGATAGTGTCCCCCATAGGCTTTAAGTATTCAGACATTTTGTCTCCAGTTGGTAGCACTGTTCTTGGAGGTCTTAGAAGGTGTGGCCATGCTGGAGGAAGTACGCCATTGGGGGCAGGCTTAGTGAGTTTAACAAGCCTTGCAGTCTCCAGTCTCTCTCTTTCTGACTTCCTGTGCTCATTGCGAGATGTGACCCTTGGCTTGCTGCTCCAGCCCCAGCACCATGCCTCCTGCCACAATGGACTCTGATTCCCTGGAACCATCAGTTGTAGGCTCAAATAAACTCTTCCTTTGATAAGTTCCCTTGGTCATGGTGTTTTATCACAGCAAAAGAAAAGTGACTAATACAAATACAGGGGTCTTTTGTTTTTCAATATGAATTTAAGGATGCTATTTTCTAAGTCTGAAGAAACTCATAGGGATCTTAATTGGGATTGTATTGAAACTGTATGTTAATTTGGGAAGAGTGGACATTTTTACTATATTGGATTTTTTTTTCCAATAAAACCAAGAAGTAAGAAAGCAAATGACTCACTCAAAAGATGGATTAAAGAGCTGAAGAGACTTCACCAACAAAGAAGTAAAGATGGCTGAGAAACATCTTAAAAAGTGTTCAACATCACTAATAAGTAAATGCAAATTAAAACCACTTTAAGATATCATAATATATCTCATCTCACTCCAATAAAACGGTCTAGGATCAAGAAAACAAAAGATACCAAATGTCATAGAGGTTTGGGGGAAAGGGGAACACTCATCCATTGCTGGTGGGAATGTAAACTCATACAATCACTATAGAAAGCAGTATGGGGAGCCCTTAAAAGACTCAAAATGAGCCTACCATCTGACCCTGTCATATCACTCATCCTACCTCAGAAGTACATGCACATCCATGTTTATTGCATCTTACTTCACAATACCAAAGAGCTGGAATCAACCCAAGTACCCTCAAGGAAGGAGTGGATAGAGAAAATATGGCACATCTACATAATGCAGTTCTATGCAGTGGTAAAGAAAGATGGCATCATGAACTTTGCAGGTAAATAAATGGATGGAACTAGAAGCTATTATCCTAAGTAAAATAACACAGTCCCAGAAAAAAAAATGATGAATGGGATCCCTCATTACAACCAAATCCCTGGTTGTAAGGCAAACTGAGCAATGTTAATGCTATATTTCTTTTTAGAAAGCAACTGTGCTCTTATAATGTGAATCCCTTAACCGGCTCTAGAATTAACCTACCACTTATTTTCAGACTTTGTAATTTTGATATATGGGTGGAGGGTATATATTCATATTTTAGAGTAATATAAAATTAAAAGGGAAAAATGTGAATCCCAAAATATAATTTGGAGCTAACATATGTTTTATTTTCATACTTCATAATTTTGGTATATGTGTCAAACACACACACACACACACACACACACACACACATATATATATATAATAATATACATTATATGATACTATCTAGTATCATGTTTTGTGAATATTTTGGAGAATACAAATTGGCAGGAACAACAAAAAAAAGGACTGGGACAAAAGGTGACTGAACACAGTAATCTTCCCCCAAACAATAAAAACTTGATAGAAAAACTTTAAAAGGACTCAGAAAACATACAAAGACATGTATGGCAGAATGCATGAATTTGGGTAGGATGGGGGGCATGGAAAGGGGAATGAGTCTAAATTGGATTGAGAAATGTTTGAAATGCATAAAATGAATAAAAATATTTTTAAAAACAGTGAGTATTCATCCGTCAAAAAAGTGGTTGGGTCAAACTCACCCCCAGGGCTAAAGAGCTGGCTCATTCCTAGTGTTGGTTCTCCTGAACCTCCTGCAGGGAACCAACTGACTTACCACAGGATCAGAATAGTTCTTCTTGTAGATCATTCACTTATCTGAGCCCTATGTAAATCTTTCCATGGCAGCTTAAGTTACTCTTTTTCCACGTGATACTTAAGCCATTTATTATTTCTTACCCAAATTTTCTGACCCCTTCTTTCTTTTTATTATCTTGATCGTTGGGATTGCTGGCTAACCCATAGTCACTGCTCTGTTATCCTAGGCTCTGTGACATCAGGTCATTAGTCATTCCTTCCTAATCTTGCCTTCATGCCTAATTACTCTGTTATTAATAATAGAATAATATATTATTCTATTATTAATAGAATAAAGCTAAATCTTACCCTGAGTCACTTCAAACTTATTTCCTTGGGCTTCTATTTGTGGCTCTTTGAAGGGGCATGAGAAGCAATAACACCTTAAAGGAAGTAAGGCAGATGGGCCAGGCTTTTTTACAACTGAGGGACCCTTATCAGCTGGTCTATTTTTTTTTTTTTTTTTTTTGGTACTTTTGAGACAGGGTCTCCCTTTTAGTACCAGGTATCCTGGAGCTCACTCTGTAGACAGGCTGGCCTTGAACTCACAGAGATCTGCCTATCTCTGCCTCCCAGTGCTGGGATTAAAGGCGTGCACCACCACTCTGGGCTCAGTTGGTCTTAAGTAAACAAAACCTTGGCTAAAGGAAGTAAGATAGGTGGGCCAGCTGGTCCTAAGTAAACAGGAGGGGGCTAAAGGAAGTAAGGTAGGCTTGGCCAGGGTTGTTTTGAAGCTTTTCCAATTGGTTCTAGCTATTTGACCTTTAAGATGATTGGCTGTTCCCTTGTGGTCTTTGCCTTTATAAGCTGCTGTAGTGCTTGCAATAAACGAGATCTGCTGTGACTGACTCCCTGTCTGTTTTGAGTGTCTCCGGGATTTGGGAGGCTGCGAGGTGGGGCCAACTGTGCACCTGTTTTTCTCCTTCCATCTGGTTGCCGTGCAGGGCAGGACCCCGCAGCCCTTCAGAACTCCATTCCTCTGCTCTCCAGTATTTTCGTCTTAACATCGACCCAAATATGTTCTTTCTGGAAAATATCAACCCATTCGGGGTCTCTTATATTTCTCTTACACATTAAATTTACACACCCATTCTATATTGAATGCAAGCTCCAATACTTTCTCAAACCTGAGTTTCTCAAAGAATTCCTAATTCCAAAAGACCACTTACGTTCCTGTGCAATTCTTCCTTCTCATACCCAAGAATCTTGCATGCAGACAGTACATTCATACACATACATAAATAAAAAAAAATTAAAAAGCTTGTATCATTTAATGCAACCTCTCAGGACTAAAGAGATTGTACCTTCCCTGTAACCTATTGTCTACAACATTCTTTGTACTGTTCCTCATACCCGAATAATAACTTGATGTGTTAGATCTTAAAGACGATTTTTTCTTTTTTTTTTTTTTTACCAAACCTCTCTCTTATTATCTTTCTATTTGGGCTTTTACTACCTCTCCCTCCCCCTCCCTCCCAGGGCTAAGACCTGTGTGGCTGGCCAGCTGGCTGGAGATCCAGGAGCTTGCAGTCCTGGGAACTGTGAGCTCTGGTCAAAGGGAGGAAGAACAGAAAAAGGCTACAACAACCTGTGTAGTAAAAGTTCTAACATTTCTTCTTAGTGCATTTTTTTTTTCTTTTTTTCTTTTTTCTTTTTTTTTTTTTTTTTTTTTTTTTTTGAGACAGGATCTCCCTTTAGTCTCAGCCTGCCTGGGGCTTGCTATAGACCAGGCTGGGCTTGAACTCACAGAGATCTGCCTGCCACTGCCTCCCCAGTGTCCTTAGTGCTCTTAACTGACAAATATGAATAGCTGAAACATTCTGACATAATACACTTTGAAATTGAGGAACCTATTGCCTAACCCTTAGGCCATCATTTTGCATGAACTGTAACATATTAGCAGTCTGTCTGTTTTTATAGTTCCCCTACTTATGTGTTCTCAGACTGCTTTTTCCTAAAGCAGAAGAATTTACTGTTGTTATAAGCAAGCAACGTACTATCTTGCTTAAGTGATTAAAGTTAAAATAATTTTTTAGCTAGTAATTTATATATGCATGTGCTTAGCTAAGTCTTTTAATGCATTTTAATAATCTTATGCAGCAAGTACTATCTGATTTTATAGAAAAGGAAATTAAGCATCAGACATTTAAAACTTATAAGATTCCATGCAGCTACTAAGATATGCAACTGAACTTGACCCATGCTCTGTATTTCCCAGGTCTATGCTATTGAATTCTGTGCTCTGTTATAATTTCCAATTATACAATAATCTCCTGTAATCTTCACAGATTTTAAAACAAGTCTATGCCCTGGGACTTATTAAAATAACTTTTTTATTTTTAATGCTTTTACACATTTTGCACAAAAGTAAGACTGCCAATTTGGTAGTTAGAATGAGACTGTTCCTCTTAAGCTTAAGTATTTGGAAATTTTATCCCCAGTTGATGGTGCTCTTTTGGGAGATTCCAGGAGTTTCTGATGGAAGTACCTCACTAGGGGCATGCTTTGAGAGTTTTTAAGTCTTGCAAGATTTGTTCCCCTCTCTGCTTCTGTGCCAGTTTGGAGATGTGATCAATTGCTGAGATTTCTGTTCTGGCCACCTTTGATGCCATGCCTCCCCCACCATTATGAACTCTTACCCCTGGCACCATAAGCTAAATTAAACCCTTCCTTTTACAACTTGCATTGGTCACAAAGATTTATCACAGAAACAGACACATAGCTAATGTTAGGGCCTGGGGGTCCCCTCCAGCACACCAATGAGTTAGGCAGCTGCTTTTCATGAAGTTTATTGAGAAAAAAGGGCAACTGCAAAGTTTATTAAGAAAAAAAGACCAGATTGATAACCAAAGCATTGGGGTCCACTCTCTCAGTACACACAGGTAGAAGAGGTGACCCTTAGAAATCCTACACAGGGTTTTTTAAAGGCAAAGTTCACCAGTATGTATACATAAAGTATACATCCTGGTGGGCTTTGGGTTAGTTATTACCGGGGTTATTGCAGGCGACTAAAAGTTCACATAGAGTTTACATCCTGGTGGACTTTGGGTTAGCTATTATTGGTGTGACTATTTTCAATGACTAACTTTAGAGCCCCATTCTTCCTATGTCATCTTCAAATAGCAGAGGAGATGATCCCCTTTTCCTGCTATCTCTGTGGACTCATCCTTGTTCTGTTGATTTTCTTTGTCCCTGGTATTCCAAAATTGACTTACTTTATTGCCTCCCCACTTCCATTGTTCTTCTGCAACCTCATTGCTGAAACCTGGCTCAAGGATCGATCTGAGCAAACACCACCTGCCTGTCATTTCAGATCTTTGCAGAATGACACTATTTCCAAGAAATCTTTAACACAAAATGGAGTTTTCCTCTAAAGGAATGGAGTTGCTCTAAAGGGCCTACTAGTCCTCTTCACTAATACAGAAGTTGGTTCCAGCAGGATTGAGTGTTGCTGTGAAGAACCTGATCATATGGAAGTTTGGACTACAAAAGCTATTACCACAAGCAGAAGTCAATGGGCCATTCTAGTAGAATCCTGGAAGAAAGAGGTGCTAAAGAATAATGTAGTTGGGCTGGAGAGATGGCCTAGCTGTTAAGAGCGCCAACTGCTCTTGCAGAGGACCCGGGTTTGATCCCCAGCACCCACATCGCGGCTGAGAACTGTCTTTAACTCCAGTTCCAGGGGAATCTGACACCCTCTTCTGACTTCATTGGCATTGCATGACACGGGTGCACAAACCTACATGCAGACAGTACATTCATACATACAAAAATAAATAAAATTAAAAAAAAAAAAAGGACAATGTAGTTTCCAAGGGAAATAAGGACTTAAGCAGCAACTTGGGTATTTTGGCAGAGTCTGAGTCTGTCCACAGCCTAAGAGCTTGCCTGAGGCTAGTTGAAATATAATAAACTAATAATGTCTTTGGCAGAGGATATTGCAAGACAGCTTAATGTTAAATGTCTGGCATGGTTATTAACGGTGAATATTATGATGATCCACAGTGAAAAAGGGCAAGTAGAGCAAAAAGAAATGCAGAGAGAAAATGAGCACTAAGATTAGCTGTGAATCCAAGGCATTTGCTAAGGGGTAGGCTGTCTTTGATAAGGAAATTAGTCTTTAATAAGAGGTCTAGAGATTTGCATTTAAACAATGGAAAGACCACACCAAGCTAACACACCAAATTGTGAAAAGGAAATGTGGGAGGAGTTTTCTTTCCTAGAAAACAAATGCATAGAAAAGATGGCAATGTGAATGAAGTAGTTTGGCAGTTTAACTTTGCAGTGTTTCACTTTATTGTGAGACACTGTGGAGGTGAAGCATAGTTGGGAGTGGAGACCCCAAGATGCTGGAGATGATAGAGTTGTGAGAGATCTACCAAGAAAAGTTGAACATAGGGAGTGGTAGCAGCCCAAGAGAGAGATGTACATTACATACAGAAAAGCTGGAGGGACTGTACTATCCAAGCACTTTGGAAATAAAGTCCCAGAAGTCAGACTTGGAGCTAAGCCACTGGGTTTGGGGTTTGCTCTCTGGTGTTAGTCCTTTGTTTGATCCCGTATTTCCCTATTATGCCCCCATTCTTCTCTTTGGGAGTGTGCATATGTATTCAGTTCCATTGTATGTTGGAAATATGTAATTTTCTGTTGATTATTCAGGGACCTACTGTTGAAGTATGAAAACAGTGCTGCCCACAAATCAAAGGAACATTTCTTCCCTTCAAGGACAGCAGGCCTTGGCACCAGACGTACGCCAGCTGTACCTGCAAGGGGATAAGAACCTTGCCCCCACCCCTGCCAGTTTGCAGAGAATTCCTTTTTGGGAGAGGATTCTCACTGCTGGCATTTCTTGCGTACTAATAAAGTACAAGTTCCTCCTCCATTGAAGGTCTGGCTCTGGTTTCTATTCTTTAATTTCTTAAATCTTACTCTCCTATCCTTTTCTGCACCAAAAATTTAACACCTACTATTAAAGGGGCACCTTGGGTCTCAGAAGAAACTTTGGAACACTGTGGAGACTTTCACTATGGTGGCTTTTAAGGCCGTACAAAATGCATTTTGCATTATTATGTGGTCATGAGCCCGTGAGGTACAAAGTGGAACATGATGGTTTCTATGAGAATGCTCCCCTTAGGCTCCGAGTGTTTCGAGATTTTTGTCCTCTGTTGCTTGCACTGCTTTTGGAAGTGTTCGGAGCTGCAGCCTTGCTGAAGGAAACACATCACATCATTCTGGGTGGGCTGTGAGAGTTCTTAACCATTGCCAGATTTCTGGCAATCTCTTTTTTGTTTTCCCGCACCTGCTTGAATATGTGATTTCTTGGCTTTTGGCACCAGCCACCTTTGCCATCATGCTTAGCATGACTTTACGGACCCTTAACTCAGACTCTTCTATAAATTGCCTTGGTCATAATATTTTAACAGTATTTTAACAGTAACAGGAAAGTAACTAATAAAGCTAATATCTTTCTCACTCATTCTTGAACAAACTAGAAGATCACGTCGTTTGTTTTTTTAATATTTTATTTATTATTTTTATGTGTATGTGTGTATTGGCTGCATAGGTATAGTACACCCATGTTATTCAATGCCCATGGAGTCAGAAGAAAGCATCAGACTTCCCTTGAACCAGAGTTTTAGATGGTTATTAGCTTTCATGTAGGTGCTAGGAATCAAACCCAGGTCGTCTATGAGAGGAGCTGGTGCTCATAACTGCTGAGTCATCTCTCCATCCCCAAGACATTTTAGTTTTAAGAACTGATATTAGTATTTTCTTAGACATATCCTTTGAGCTCTTACCCAATACATTTTTTTCTTCCCTGAGTACTTTGTCTTTCATGAATACTTTCTACATATTGGCTCTTGACTTGCCGAAAGGGAAAATATAGTTATTAAATTTAAAAATAACATTCTTGGGATGAAACTTAAAAAGAAAAATTATATTTCTTTTTTGTTTATGTGTGAGAGAAATCTTAGGTATTTCTGTACAAAATATTTATCACAATAACAGTGAGCAATTAAACAAAATGTGAAGTAAAAATTATTAACCTTGACTTCTGTACTAGAATATTAGATTAGAAACTGCTCCTATGTAACAGAATAAATGAGAAGAGACAGGATAATAAAGAACAGAGTATTCCATAGACAAAAGATTGTAAGGGCATTGTAAATCTTAGGTGATAGAACAGATGGATGATAGGGAGAAACAGAAAGGCAGCCAGGCGTGGTGGCACACGCCTTTAATCCTAGCACTTGGGAGGCAGAGGCAGGTCAATCTTTGTGAGTTCAAGGCCAGCCTGGTCTACAGAGCGAGTTCCAGGACAGCTGGGGCTACAAGGAGACCCTGTCTCAAAAAGACCAAAAAAACCACACACACACACACACACACACACACACACACACACACACGCACACACACACAAACAGAAAGGCAATGTAGTAATAAAGAATAGGCAGAACATCATTTGATTTCTAGGTACCAACTGGGGGAAAGGAAACAGAATCTTATAAAAATGTTATCTAGTCAGCCCTGGTAAGAACAAACTGGTTGTTTTGCTTATACTATGAGATCATAGGTCTTGCAAGCCTCAAACATAATTGGGGTATTTAATAATATAGAGACCTAATCAGTTCTGGCTGTTTCCTTTCATGGGCTGCCGGATTGCCCAGGGACAGGCTTCCAATCCTACTAATGAAGCACAAGTGGTTAGATATATATGTATTTAAACATTGCTAGTTATTATGGTAGGTTACTTTGGTATAGACACATATGTCTGGATGGTGTCTTAATCCCTGAATTACTTTTCTTTTTCCCCCTGAGAGAGATGACAAGGCCTTACTGTGGCATATATATCTCCTAATCGCTAGAAGGTATAAGCTTGTGGCAACATCCTCGAGTTATTTGTCCAAGGAGAGAGCTAATAATCAAATAAAGTTGGGATATACAGACATATGGCTGCCTCTGCTGCCCAGTATCACCAAGCAGTTGGGGTGTAGCTGATGTTGGTGGCGGAGTTTTGCTTGACTCAAGGAGACTAACCTTTGCTTTATTAGTTCAGTGGCCTTTGGTAACACTCTCTGGTATTCCAGAGACCAACTGTATACTTGTTTTTTATTTATTTATTTATTTTTTTAATTTTATTTATTTTCTGTATGTGTATGAAGATGTACACTGTCTGCATGCAGGTCTGTGCACCCGTGTCGTGCAATGCCGCGAGAGGTCAGAAGAGGGTCCCGGATTCCCCGGAACTGGAGTTCTCCTGGAATTGGAGTTACAGGTGGTTCTTAGCCACATGTGGGTGCTGGGGATTGAACCGCGGTCCTCTGCAAGAGCAGTCCGGTGCTCTTAAACCGCTAGGCTAATCTCTCCATCAAACTGTATACTTGTAAGTGTGCGTCTCGATACAATCCTCCCATTGTTGCATTAGGTCATTGACAGCAGGGCAGACCTTACCACCTCTTTTTTTGCAGATATCCCAGTTTACAGGCAATAAGCCTTAACCTTTTTTTCGGGGGGAGGGTCTTGGGTCCCCTGGCTAGCAACTCCTTGGCAGAATAATCCATTGCTTCTCAGCAGTGCTCTCTTGTATTAATCTTATATGAACTATTTAAAGTAGTGGTTTAGTGTATGGTCTATTCGAAACAAACACAAATAACTTTAGTATTGTGTTTGTTTTCTGGATAGACAATAATCCGTTTTACAGTTCCTAGGTGTATTAGTTAATTGAAGAAAGCCAGTTTTTTCAGTTTTATAAGAGATTATTCTCTATACCAGTCAGCTCTAATTTAACATTAATGGATGACTTTCATTACCACCCTGTTTTTCGTTTGTTCTGTGAAAAAGAGGTAAGGAGGTCTCTCATATTGAAACTGTGCTGCACCTAGAGGTAAAGTTCGCTAGGACTCACTGTTAAACAGTTGTTATACCCTTATGGTCCTCAGAGATGTTTGATGCCTGTACAGTCTGAGGCTTTTATTCCTTTAGTTGTTAAGATTGGTGAACTTCTCTGCTGGTATTTCATGGTAACAACCTATACGAGGAAGGTGTATCCATTCTTTCTCTGCATTTGAGTTGGTGTCATTTTAACCTGTGGGAACAAACTTTTCCCATGGTTAGTCTTAAGATAAATGGAAAGTTTTGACAAAAGGTTTAATATATAAACTGTATCTCCCCTTTTTTTAAATTTATTTTTTGACCGGAGTCTCAGGAAGACATTTGTAGTACAGCTTCCTATAGAGCAGGGATCAAAGAGTAAATTTCATCAAATTTGTCCATTTTTTTTTTTTTTTGGGTGAGTGCATAATGTTAATTTGGGAAGCAACTTAAAATCCTTAGTTAAGTTTATCTTACAGGTAAAAGAGGATGTTACAAGAGATACTCATAACACAAAAATTATAGAGAACATTTGTATATGTTATCCCAAAGCTATTGTATACTAAATTTTGAGCAAATACCATATATAATTTTAAATTAAATATAATTATAGAATATAGACCCATGTCCCTCTCCCACCACTCCCACCCCTCCCACCCCTCCCGGTTCACCATTTCAGGCATTTTTCTGATGCAGTCTTTCAGTTTGTTGTTCTTTTAAATGCATCCCTCATCACAAGAAATATTAATAACTGGGTTATGAATGCTAGCAACCACATGAGTAGAAACCATTCGACTTTGTTTTTCTGTGATGCTTACTTCACTTTAATATAATATCCTCTCGGCAGCTCCATCTATTTACCTGCCAAGTTCATGATATCATCCTTCTTTATTCTGCATAGAACCCATTGTGTACAGTGTACCACATTTTTTCATATCACTCAGCAGTTGAGGGGCATTGGGTTGGTTCCAGCTTTTTTGCTATTGTGAACAGAGCTGCAATAATAATAGCTGTGCATGATTTCTGGCAGAAGATGAGTCTTGTGGGTAATACTAGGAGTGGTATGACTGGATCAAATGGCAAGCTCATTGAGTCTTCCAAGGGTTCTCCCACACTGCTGTTCCATAGTGGCTGTACAGTTACATTCCCACCAGCCAATGATGAGTGGGTTCCCTTTTTCCCCCAACTTCTCCAGCACGGTATCATTTGTTTTCTTGATCCTGCCAAGTCTTATCGGATGAGGGATGATATCTTAAGTGGTCTTAATTTGCATTTCCCTAACTTAGTGACATTGAACAGTTTTTAAGATGCTTCTCAGCATCTCTAGCTCCTCCTCTGTGAAGTCTCTATATCAGCTCTTTTGCCCTTTTGAGTGATTCATTTGTTTCTTTTTTCTTTGTTTTTTTCAGTAGTTTGTATATTCTGGAAATTAATGCTTTGTCAGATGTACTGTAGAAAGGTTTCTTCCCACTCACTGGGTTTTCTCTTACTTCCTTTATTGTTCTTTTGTATGTACAAGCTTTTGAGTTTAATGAGGCTCCATTGGTCAATATCGATCTTATTTCTTGTGCAGCTGTTGTCTGATTTAGGAAGTCTTTTTCCTAAAACTATGTCTTGTAGTCTGCTGCCAAGATTTTTTCTTCTCTATACCATCAGAGTTTTGGGTTTCACGTTGAGGTCTTTAATCCATCTGGAATTGACTTTTGTGCAAGGGGAGAGGTAGGGGTTAGTTTTATTCTTCTGCAAGTGGTGATCCAGTTTTGCCAGCACCATTGTTTGAAGATGCGGTCTTTCCTCCATTGTGTCTTCTTGGACCCCTTCTTCAAATATGAGTGGGCTGAAGTGTATGTGTCAGGGTTTGGGTCTTCAGTTTATCCATTGGTCAGCAGGTTTTTGTGCCAGTACCAATCGGTTTTTTTTTAACTATGAGCCCTGTAGATAGTTTTAAATCTGGTATAAGAGATCCCCCCTGTATTACTCTTTTCTCAGGGTTGCTCTGGCTATTCGGGGTCTCTTGTTTTTCCAAAAGAAATTGAGGATTTTTTTTTTTCCAACCGGTGAAGAAGCTCTTGGGATTTTGATTGGGATTGCATTAAATGTATATGAGTTTTGGTAGATGGACATTTTTACTATATTTATTTTCCCCATCCATGAGCATGGGAGTTTGTCCATCTTCTGATGTCTTTTCAATTTCCTTCTTCAGAGGTTTAAAGTTTTTGTTGTAGAGATACCTTGTGTTTTGGTTAGTTTGTTCCTAGGTATTTTTATTTATTGTTTTTGGAGGCTTTTTAAGTGGAAGGTCTCCTTGTGTCCTTCTTCAGTTGCTTATTTTGGTTGTGTAAAGAAAGGCTACTGATTTTTCTAGATTTATTTTGTATCCTGCACTTTACTGAAGTTCTTAATCATTTCTAGGAGTTTATGGTGGAGTTCTAGCATCCCTTAAGTATGACAATCAATCATCAGCAGCAAAAGGATAGTTTTACTTCCTCTTTTCCTAAATAGACCTCCTTTAATTTTGCCTTTTTTTGCCTTATTCCCTAGCAGGGTTCAAGCACTATATTGAAGAGGAGTGGTGACAAAGGGCAGCCTTGACATCTCCAGACAAAGTAAGTAGACTGTTGTGCTTCTTGTCCACCTGTGCCCCACTCTAAGCCTAAGGAACAATTCGGAAGAGGGGGTGTGGGTATATTGTAGGAGCGGCGATTGGGGTGAATGTTAAAACTATGACAATATAGTCGGGACACTTATTTGATCAACCTTGATTGAACATCAGCCCCTCCAGCTAGATGGTGGGAGCCTTGGGCTGTGGGCTGGGACACAACTGCTTGCAAATTGGTTTTATAATGCAGGAATCTTTGTGCTGGGAAAAAAGAAAAGTAGCTAGAATACTGACATTGAACTAACTGGGAATATAAATGCTAGTTTTTTTATCATAGTTAGTATTGGGTTGGCTCTATATTTTTCTGAAATACACAACATCACACAGTGTAACACTTTCTTTTATTTGTAGGACAATTAAAAGAATTAAGCTTAAATTTTTACTTACCAAATAAGTAGAAGTCTTAGTCCAGTCAAAAAGCGTTAAAGAGCAAAGTGTTTATTGGGAAAAATTTATTTAGCAGGTTCTCAACTTTGCCCAAGCTTAATCACCAAAGTATAGGATATTTAATGGTCTTAGTGAATTATTTAGATTAATTAAATTTAGGTGTAGGTTTGGGTGAAAATGGTAATACAATGGAACCAATCGGGAATATAAATGTTAAGTTGGTTTTATTTATATTTGTATCGGGTTAAGGTAACAAATGGCCTATATATTTTTTTTTTTCATATACTTTATTTTTTTTTTTTCTTTACTTGTAGGACAATTTTAAGGAACTAAACTTAAATTTTACTTCCAAATAAGTAAGCATATACAGTCAATGAGAACCAGTTTGGGTAAATGTAATGAAAGCTTATGCCTTGGCTCCTGCTTATGGGTATGTGTAATACAACTTAGGCATCTATAGGTCAAAACAAAAACCTAAAAAAAAAAATAAAAAATAATATAGAGACCTGCACTGTACAGTTAGCTTGCATCGCAGAAGTCCATTGTGTCACTCTCCACGTGGAAGAGGGCTGCTCCAGATGTTGTCTTGAGATGGAGCCTTTTTCTCAAGGCTAAGCTACTGTGGAGGTCCAATGTGAAGAACAATCACCAATCAAGGAACATTGTAATAATCTTCCAGGGAGAGCCATTATGTGGTATATTTCTGTGGGAAGTAGTTTTGGAGTGAAGGAAGAGCAGACACAGATACTGAGTTGATCTGTTGGGAAGTATCACCAATAGACAATATCAAGCAAATAAAAACATATAAAGGCAGAGGCTTAGTCTGGAAGGTTGGTGGACAGTTTAGAGCTATGCCAGCAGCCCAACTTAAATGAGATCTTGTGCCTGTTTCATGCCAAAGATGATGTCACCTATGACATTTCTTACCAATATGTTAGTGACCTGAAAGAATACTGAAACTTCCCCAAATCAGCTCTTTCCTTCATTGGGATTAAATATACATTCTAGGTGCTAGAGAAATGGCTCAGCAGTTAAGAGCATTGGTTGCTTTTACAGAGGACCTGGGTTTGATTCCCAGCATTCACATGGTGGGTGACAACTGTCTATAACTCCAGTTCCTGTTGATTGGATGCCCTCTTCTGAGGACATGGGTGCACTTACAACCATGCAGGCAATACATTCATAAATATAAAATTGACAAATATTACAAAAGTAATCACACACACTAGACTTATATGTGGAATAAAGTAGTGTTGTTTAACATAAGATGCTAAATATTGGAGGGTCCAAAGCACTTTTTTCAGGATCAATGATAATGTTATCATTAGTCTGTCTTGATCTGTTTATTTTCTGCATCAAATAAGGAATTAAGCTGTAGGAAAACTTCAGACACAGCAGATAACAATTTTTATTAAAAGTAATGAAACACAAATATTCACACCGAGACAGATTCCCAAATGGAGAGGAGAATTCAGAAACTGAAATCCAAGGAGGCCTCAGTAATTTAAGTGTTGTTGCTGGTATAGGGCAGGATCCCCTCCCCTAATTTTGGATTGGTCAACTTATTTTTATTTTTTTGGTCTTTTTGAGACAGGGTCTCCCTGTAGTCCCAGCTGTCCTGGAACTCACTCTGTAGACCAGGCTGGCTTTGAACTCACAAAGATCCGCCTGCCTCTGTTTCTCGAGTGCTAGGGTTAAAGGCGTGCACCACCACGCCCAGCTGGATTGGTCAACTTAAATAAAGAAGAGATGGTGGGCTCATAATCCCAAGCTTTCATATGCCCAGATCCAGGGTTGTATTTGTCTGGAATTGTGTGGAACAGACAACCCAAAGGGAAGTGCTGTAGGTAGAAGAAGCCTGTCAGGTCTTTATCTCTGGTGAGGGAGGTGGAAGACTGCCATCTGCATTGCTTATCAGTGACCCTTCCTGTTGCCTGTCAGAAATCTGCCTAACTTTTGGTTTGTCAACAATACATATTAAACTCTTTAGAATTGAAATAGTTGAGATTTTAACAATTTTACAATTTATAGCAACAATTCAGTAATCATTAAGGCTGAGGAATACTGACGTTTGCTTATTTATTGTAAAAGAAACCCAACTCCAGCCCTATGGATAGTACCATACTCACTTATCTTGGAGTATAAAATAATAAGGCGCTCTCATAATCAAAGAGATCATTCAAGTCCTTCAGAAAAATGTGTTAAAGTTTCCCAGTGGTTTGTCTCATTTTCCCTAACCATCTTCAGGAATGGGTGTGCTCTGCCTTCTGAGGCATGCCTTTTTATTTTAACTGTTCTTGTTGAGTCATTCAGCTAAGGCCAATTCTATGTCTATAATATTCTGTTAACCCCACATTCCTCCATTTCTCTCCTCTCTCCTCACAATTTTCACATGAGAATGCAAATATTTCTAAATACTTTTCCTTCCTGGTGTTAATTCCTAGCTTCTTCCATTCTCTTTAAACAACTGAATTCTGGTTTATTAGGTTAAATTGATTGACATTTACAGATTATTATCCTTTTTCTCCAAAAAGCACATTTATGCAGGCATATGTGGCTGTAAATCAAAGACAATGTATAAACTACTGTCAGTGAATTATTAAATAAAATAATTCTTGTATTTCCATTGATTTATACACTGTGCTTTATGTGAAAAAATTATATAGATTGGAAATAATGATTTCTTTTATGTTTGCAGTAATTAAACATATGAATTAAAGATTCGAGAATTGGAAAAGGAGTATTCAACTTGTCATTTAATGCAACCAAGAAGTAAATTGTTTAGTTATTTGAGAAGAAGCCTGCTGAGAGAGGAACAGTTCTCCTACATAACTATTTGGTTCTTGTGAAAATGTCTTTCTAAATGTGAATGAGTCTAACAGTGAGCAGTTCCTGCTGGCTTATGGACACTAAAGGTCAAAATTATGACCCATGTCATTTAGGGTTAATATTAATAAGCTATCTATGGACATTTTGCTGCAATTATTCATTGAAATTTCAAGGAATACTTTTCTAATTTACATACATCTTAAATACTGTGTACTTCTGTTAATGTATATATTTTGCCACCCTACTTTATTAGTCACCAAGATATGAGAAAGGTGCCAAAGTGATTTCCTTAATAAGCTGAGTACAGTGGGCATGGAGTACCATGCATTTTTTTAATGCACTGACTACAGTGCACATGGACTATTAAGTTTGTCTGTTTTCTTTTTGAATGAGAAAATACTGTCTCCAAGTTCTTTCCCTCATGGGATAAGATTGGGATTATACTATATCCAATTCACTCAAGTTTTTAATGTAGTAAAATAATTAAATAAGAATGGGCTCAAATATATTTATGTTATGTGATAAATAAAATTAAATCATGTAAAATAGATAAATTTTATATCATGAAATTATATTTTAAACATTCAGGAAGGAAAATATTTGGTGTTTGGTAACTCATTTATTTTATTGTTAGTGTTTGAGCTCTGTAGATTTTATTCAATTTTTATAAATTTTATAAAATACTGTATTTGATCATATTTAGATTCTCCTCCCCTATCTGCTCCCCTAAATACTCCCTGCCCAATTTCATGTGCTCTATTATACATATTAAGGCCTATTGGGTCAAATGTGTGTCTCCAAATTCTCTTCAGTGTGGGTACATCTACTGCAGCATGGTTAACCTAGAAAGGGTCTCACCCTTAAGGAAAGATCAAGTCCAACCCTCCCAGTAGATTTCAGTTGTCAGTAATTCCTCCTAGGTTTTGGGCTCCCTATCTATTTCCTCACATATATGTTGGGATGTTGTCTGGCTTGTGCTTAGGGAGGACTTGTGCATGGTATCACCATTGCTTGGAGCTCATGACAAACTGCCTAACCATTTGGAAATCTCTTTCTTGGGGTTATCCACCACCTCCAGTTCTTATAATCTATCAATTGGCTAGTTGTGGGTCTCTCTGCCAAGAGGAGAAAAACATTAATCTACAGGAATAAGAGAAGGTCATTGGGAGTCAGTTTAATACTATACCTAGTTAGCAGAATAATAGTATTAAGCTCTCTCGTATGGCCTATGATCCTGCCTAGCCATAGGTAACTAGGAGTGATACCAAAGTCAAGTATAGGTTCTATCTTAAAAAGCAAATCTTAAGCCCAATTAGAAAGTGATTGATTACTTCCCTAATATTTGTGCCACCATCATACCAGTGGGATTATCTTGACAGTAGCTGTAGCTCACAGAATTCACGGCTAGGTAAATCTGGTGATTCATTTTCTCTTTTAATAGTGTGTTTAGCATTTTCCATTGTTATAAACAAAGCTGGTAGAGATGAAGTTTTTTTTTTTTATTTCTGTATGTGTATGAATGTACTGTCTGCATGCAAGTCTGTGCACCCGTGTCCTGCAATGCTGCGGAGGTCAGAAGAGGGTGTCGGATTCCCCTGGAACTGGAGTTCTCTTGGAATTGGAGTTTCAGATGGTTCTCCACCGCCATGTGGGTGCTGGGTATCGAACCCCGGTCCTCTGTAAGAGCGGTCGGTGCTCTTAACTACTAGGCCATCTCTCCAGCCCCAGAGATGAAGCTTTGACATCAGCAGCAACTCATTTCCTCTTGTTTGTTTTACAGCTCAGGTATGTAGTTTCTTTAGCAATACAGTCTTACTTTCAAGGTCAGTTGGGTAACCATGAGCATGGAAAATGTCCAGTACTGTTTGAGGGTCCATGTGTGTTCCAGTTAACAATTTAAAAAGAAGAAGTCCATTCCCAGCATTAAATGTGTCATGGGAGAAATGTTCTCCTTTAACTCTTTCTTCTAATTGTATATGTAAATACTTTAGAGGCTTCTATATTGGTAAGTGTCCATATGGCTTTTTCTAAAGGCTTTTAGAGTCAGTTATCCCTTCCCATACTCCCTCCTCTGCCCTACATTCTTATTACTGGGTCCATTTACCACTTCCTATCCCATTCCTCCCCTTTAACCCTTTACATTACTGTATTCGATCTCCCTTCCCCATGAAACTCCCTCCCTCATGGCCATTTATTATTTTCTTGACCTCTCTGGATTTTCCAACTGAGATATGTAAAATCTAAGATTTTAAAGGTAACACCTAGCTATGAGAAGAGCAGACAATTGTTTTACTGAATCCGGGTTACTTCACTCAAAATGACTGTTTCCAATACCACATATTTACCTGAAAATTCCATTATTTAATTTTCTTAGAGCTGAATAACATCTCACTGTGTAAATGTACTGTATTTAATCATCCATTCATGATCTGGTGGACATCAAGGTTGTTTCTATTTCCTGGTTACTGTAAAAAAGGCAGCAATGAACAGGGATGAACGGGTATCTCTGTAGTAGGATATAGAGTCCTTTGGCTATATGCTCCAAAGTGGTATGGCTGGAACTTATGTGAGATCAATTTCTAGTATTTTGTGGCACCACCACATTTATGTCAATAGTGGTGCCTCATTTTGCACTCTCACCATTTTCCTGATGACTAAAGATGTTGAACACTTTTTCAAATGTTTCTCAGCTATTTGTGTTTCATCTTTTGAGAGCTCCCTGTTCAGATCATTGCCCCATTTTAAATTAGGTTGTTTAGTTTTTGAGTTATTTGTATATTCTAAATACTAACTCTCTGTCAGAGAAATAGCTGAATGGTGGTGTCCTTTACTCTACAAAGCTTTTTAGTCTCATGAGTATCCATTTGTTAGTTATTGGACTCAAAGTCTGCTCTGTAGGAGTCCTATTCTGCAAGTCTTTTCCTGTGCCTGTAAATTCCAGTGCATGCCCTACTTTCTCCTCTATCCAATTCAGGATATCAGGACTTATGTTGAGGTCCTTGATACATCTGAAAAATTGAGTTTCATGCATGATGAAAGATAGGGATTGAGTTTAATTATTTTACATGCAACTATGCAGTTTGATCAGCTGTCTTTTCTCCAATGTGTATTTTGGGCTCCTTTGTGAAAATTCAGGTGGCTGTAAACACACGGCCTTACATCTAGATCCTCAGTTCTGTTCCACTGATAAATTTGTCTTTTTAATGCCACTATAATGTAATTATTTTCAATAGTTATATAATATAATCCAAGATCAATGATGGTGATGCCTCTAGTGGTTCATTTATTGTTCCTGTTTTTGTTGTTGTTTGTTTTCTTTGTGTTTCCACATGAAATTTGAGGTTATTTTTTTCCAATGTTTTTAAGAAAATTTTTAAGATTTTATTGGGAATTGCATTGAATTTACAGATTGTAATTGATAGGATGGCATTTTCAAAATATAAGTCCTACTGTTCCACGAGTATGGGAGGGCTTTCCATCTTCTGATCTTTAATTTCTTTCTTCAATGTCTTGGTGTTTCTTTCTTTCTTGTTGTTGTTTGTTTGTTTGTTTGGGTTTTTTGATCTTTTTGAGACAGAGTCTCAGTGTAGTCTCAGCTGGCCTGGAACTTGCTCTGTAGACCAGGCTGGACTTGAGCTCACAGAGATCTGCCTGTCTCTGCCTCCTGAATACTGGGTTTAAAGGCATGTGCCATCACACATGGCTCCTCTTGATGTTTTTATTATACAACTGTTTCACTTCCTTGGTTAGAGTTATTCCAAGATATTTTATGGGTTCCAAGACTATCGGGAATAGCATCAATTCTCTGATAGATATATATAGTCGAAGAGATATAGATAGATATATAATATATGCTGTTGGTTTATAGGAAGCCTACTGAATTTTGTGTTAATTTTATTTCCTATTTGCTGAATGCATTTCTTATCTCTAGGAGATTTCTGATGAAGTTCTTGGGGTTTGCAATAAGGATAGTTTGACTTCTTCCCAATTTGTATTCCCTTTATCTCCTTTGTCTTATTGATCTAAAACTTCAAGTATTACATTTAACAGGAATGGAAACAATAGACATCCTTGTCTTGTTATTGATTTTTCATGTCAATGCTTTGAGATTTACTCTATTTAATATTATGTTGGCTATGGACTTATTGTATGTATATTGCCTTTATTATGTTGAGATATGTCCCCTGTATCCCCAAATTCTCCATGACTTTGGATTTTGTCACAGAGCTCTTATCTTCTGAGATTATCATGTAGTTTCTGTCCTTGAGTCTGTTTATGTGGTGGGTTATAGTTATTCATTTAGGTATGTTGAACCATCCCTGAATCACTGGGATGAAGCAAACTTGATCATGGTGGATAATCTTTTTACAAGTGTTCTTGCATTTTGTTTGTATTCTATTGAGAATTTTTGGATCTATGCTATTCAGAGATATTGGCCTATAGTTTTCTCTTTTATTGTGTCATTGCCTGGTTTTGATATTAAGACAACCTAGGCTTCATAGAAAGAATTTGGGAGTGTTCTTTTTCTAGTTTATGGAATTATTTGAGAAATATTTTTATTAGATCTTCATTGAAGGTTTGGTAGGATTCTAGACTATATACATCTGGGCTCTTTTTCTTTGAGAGATTTTTACTGCATCTATGTCATCTGATATTTTGGGTCTGTTTAAGTTACTTATGTCATTTTATTTAACTTTTGGTAGGCTAAACATATCTATATGTATACACATTGCTATGAAATTTTCCATTTTAGTGGAATATATACTTTAAAAGTATATCTTTATGATTATTCAAATTTCCTCAGGGTCTGTTGCAATGCTCTACTTCATTTTTGAATTAATTAGTGTGGGTCCACTCTGTTTTTATTTTGCTAAATGTTTGCCAATCTTGGTGATCTTTATCAAAGAACCAATACTTTTATTCATTATTTCTTTATTATATTTTCTTCATTTATATTTGATTAATTTCAGCCTTGATTTTATCTCTTCCCATCTACTCTTTTTAGGTGCTGTCTGTTCTTAGATTTCTAAGGCCTTTAGGTATATTATTAGGTTGTTTACATCAGATCTAATTTTATTGTGTAGTGCCGGGCCTTTCCAGCAGCAGGAGAAGAGGAGAACCTGAACCATCAGTCTCTCTCTCTCCTGGGCTGAGCGGATGAGTTGGTGACCCGAAAGGAACCACGTGGTGGGGGAGGGTCGGGAGTGTTGTCAAAGCAGGAGCTCACTTTATTGCCTCAGGCAGCAGCTTATATTTGCTCAGCAGGAGGGGCGGGAATAGGGAAGCGGATGATGAGAAATGGAGAGTGGGGTGGCAGTTTTGGGCCAATGGACTTCAACCTGATGTACTTTTATAGCCTCTAGTCTTCCCTGGACAAACTGGGTGATTTTGTTAATCACACAGGGCCTGAAGGTGAGTATTAGGAGAAGCGTGAGAAGGGGTCCAAGCAGGGGAAGGAGGTAGGGTAGGAGACCATGTAAACCAGTCCATCAGGAATTCTCTTGAAGTTCTCTCCTCCTCCTTTCCAGGTTCTCTTGAAGTCCTTTAATCTTGTTTTGGACGATTCCTGATCTATTGGGATAGAAGCAACATTTTTCCTGTAGGTACAAACAGATGCCTCCCTTTTCGGCAGTTAACAAGTCCAACCCCCCTCCAATTTTGCAGCACCACCTCAGCTAAAGAGTCCAACTGTTTCTGCAGATCAAGAATGGTACCAGAGAGGAGCTGGACATCATTAATTAGCTGGAGGGAAAGTTTCCTATGGAGTTGGACAATCAGTCCCATCCCTGTGGATCCAGGAGCCACCCCAGTGGCGACCCCCAAGCCGATCAAGAGGGGAATCATCTGAACTGCTCTCTTGGGCCTTCCTCCCACGTAATCAAAGGAGGGAATCGTAAGGGACTCCTCTCCAGGCATGATGTCTATGTCAAGTGTTAAGACCGTCAGGGCACAGAGACCCGTCCAGTTGCCTGGTAAGAAGCTATAGGCCCATTCCCCCCCACCCCCCAACACCATTCCAGGTGGGGAGGACAGAGGCATCAGCCTCTACGGTATTGTTAGAGCTGCAGGACAAGGGGGAGATCCTCCTCACATCAATCTGACAGGTGTTGGGTAGGGGCTCTGCCCACAGACATAGCCCAGGTAATATGGTGAGAGATTGTACCTGAATGGGGGGGGAGGGTCATGTGGAGTTCTGTGATGAGCTGGAATTTTCAGTATTAGAGGAGTTAGTAATTATAACTATGGGCCGGGGATGTCTGGCACGCAGGCAAAGCCAGCAATCCTTAGCAAGGTCAGGAGCTGAGTTATTTAAGAGTGATGGTGTCAGTTCAAGCAAGTCCTCAGTAAGGGATTCAAGGGCCAGATAGCCCAGGCTTCAGGCTTAATGAAAGGGTGATAGTTAAGCTCAGGGTACTTGTGTAGGATCATTTGTTCTATCATTTTTTGAACCCGGACCTCTCTAACTTCATCCTGGACCCTGCCACCATCAGAGTATACGGGGGGGGGGGCTTTTAGGTTCCAACACACCTTCTCTCCTGGGTTCCCAAAGCATTGTGAGACTCCCCAAGTCCCTCCTGTAGGGGCACCTGGAGTCCGGTTAACCCACATCACTGTCCAATAGGTTTGATTTTTAAATGCGCACATTTGGGCCGCCTGATAGCAAACAGCGTGCATGGTAACATGGTAGGCTGAGCAGGCACAGGGACCTGGCTTCCCATCAACAACAGGAATGATTTTTGGTTTATGGATGTGGATCCAAGCTTGATAGGTACTTGTTTCTGTCCCGCTACTGTACATTTCCAGTATGAACTGAGCATTCTTATTTCCACAGTCGGACTGTTGCACCACCCGACCCCACTCCCCCCTATCGTATACGAGTCATATGTTCCCCCCTTTACACTCGCAGGGCTTTTTATATTGAGCCTCCAGGCATTGCTGGGCGGCATTGGGGTCTCCAAATCCTTCTTCACTGGGTGGGATGGGGACCAATAGCAGGAGGAGCAACGTCATTTCCAGCCTGAGCTTCTCCTGAGGAGAAAAAGGAGGGAGAATCCTCAGGGATGAACACTCCCTGGGAGAGTCATCATCACTATTTCCCTGCTGGGGGAGATACTTGAGGTTTCTTGCTGGCACCCAAATAGGCGCCTCCTCCCCTATAGGATATATATGCACCCAAAGCCCCCTCCCATTGTAATCAGTGGGTCTGGGCCTCTCCATTGGTGCGTTAAAGGGGTCCTCCCATCTAACTTTCACCTAGGGGTTAAGGCTTGTGCGTCCCCAGTGTTTTTGGAACCTGGATTCCATCGTGTCTTTGGGGAAAATTTAAAATATTTATAGTGAACAGAGACTCTGCCAGCTGCAGGTGGGGGCTTACTCCCCCTTTTTGTTTTTGTAACTGTTTCTTGAGGTATTGGTGATTTCTTTCAACAATGGCTTGTCCGTGAGGGTTATAGGGGATTCCTGTAGAATGTTTAATACCCCATCTCTCAAAAAAAGTCTGCAAGGGACTTGGAGTAAAGCAAGGTCCGTTGTCCGTTTTAACCTGGCGGGGCAGTCCTAATATTGTGAAGCATTGAAGGAAGTGGGGCGGGTCATGCTTGGCCTTTTCTCCAGAATGGGCTGTAGCCCAGCAGGCCCTGGAGTAAGTATCGATGGAAACAAAAACGTATGTAAGTTTGCCAAAGGCGTGAAATGGGTGACATCTGTTTGCCAGAGGGCGTTGGGTCTCAGGCCCTGAGGGTTAACTCCTTCTGGTTGGAGTGAGGGTACTCTGAGGAAGGGCTGGCAAGATTTGCATGTTTGGACAATTTTTTTTCAATTCTTTTATAGATACCTGGGGGAATCTCTGGTGTAGTCCCCTCCAATTTACACGGGTTAGTTCGTGGAAGTTGGTAGCTTCACGAGCTGATAAGATGTTGGGCTGTAAGTGAACTTCATGAAGGGAGAGACCCCTCACAGGGGGCACCAGTCTGCGGGGCCTTTCCGGCAGCGGGAGAAGAGGAGAACCGGACCGGCCAGTCTCTCTCTCTCCCGGGCTGAGTGCATGGAGAGTGTCTGCAACCCGAAAGGAACCACGTGGTGGGGGAGGGTCAGGAGTCTTGTCAAAGCAGGAGCTCACTTTACTGCATCAGGCAGCGGCTTATATTTGCTCGGCAGGAGGGGCGGGAATAGGGAAGCGGATGATGAGAAACGAAGAGTGGGGTGACAGCTTTGGGCCAATGCTAATCTGCCACGTAGGCTGTATCCAGGTAGAGACATTTTCAGATCGGGCTATGCTGGGTCACTCATATGCAGAAGTGATCAGCCAAAGACTGGTCGCTAAACTATAGCCAGGCTCAGGAGTCCAACGGGCCTCTTTTTATGTGGAGGCTCCAAGGGGCCCAACAGTGTAGTATCTTAATGCTGTAAATTTTCCACATAAAACTGCTGTTGTGATGTTCCATTGGTTTTGGTGTGTTGTAATTTCATTAGATTCTAAGAATTTTTAAATTTTCCTCTTGATTTCTCCCTTGATCTCATTTTCATTCAGTAGTACATTGTTTAGCTTCCATGCATTCGTGTGCTTCATATTTTTATTGTTGTTGATATCTATCTTTATTCTTTTGTGGGAAAAAAGGACATAGGTTGATATTTCAAAATTTCTGAATTTCTGGAGGCCTGCTATGTGTCCTAGTATGTGGTCAGTTTATTGAAAGCTCCATGGGCTGGTGAGAAGAAAATGTATGATTTGGTGTTTGGTTGGAATGTTTGTAAGATGTATCTTAGGTCCATTTAATTTATGGTATCATTTAATTCTAGGTTTTCTCTAATTTTTGTCTGGTTGACCTATTGTGTATCTATCTATATGTATTATGTATAGATACATGTGTAGCTATCTATATGTATCTATTACATCTATTGAGTGATACATTTCATCAACCTTGTCTTCAACATTCCCTTTCTTCTTTTACATTTCATCAGCTTTTTGCTTTTTCCTCTAATTTTTTTTGAGTTCCTGAGTTTTTAAGCTCAAGTTTTATTTCAGTTTGGCTTTTCTTCAGAGATTCCATCTCTTTATTGAATATTAATTTCATATTTTCAATTCTTTTAGATATTTCATTCCACTCTGTGTTTTTTTCCATCTTCATTTTGTCATTCTATTCATATCCTTTTTGAGCTCCTCGAACATATTTATAATCACTATTTTGAAAATACTATCTTGTGCATCTGCTAGGTTATAGCTCTCAGGAAGCATTATGATGGGGGTGCTAATTTCTGTAGGAAACATATTATCATGTTTATTCATGTTGCTTGTATTTTTTCAATGATACTTAGGCATCTGAACTTATGTTGTTGGTAGTGAATTTTGGTATGGGTATGTGACGTAGCAGTCTTTGTTGGATGATTGTTTATAACTTTGTTTGCTGTTTCCCCAACTTGTCTGGCTATGGCCCAGCTGAGTAGTGCTTGGTGTTTAGTTTTATGGCTACAGATAAGTATGTTTTTTTAAATTAAAATTCCACAACTGACTCTTTATTGTCATTGAGCATCAGGGGAGCTTGGTGGCTGCTAGGTACTAGCCTGTCTGGTAAGTCATGCTGGCAGAGTTTGTAGGTCTGGGGTCATAAGGATCTTCCTGGTGATTTGAGCAGGCTTGGGAGAGGTCTTAGGAAAGGGAAATTCTGAACCACAAGTCTGGAAAATCTTGCAGATCTGGAGCATGCAAGTGTCCTAGAAACCTAGCAGGCCTAAGAATGGAGATAGCATAGCAGCAGTTGTAGGAAAGGAACTCACAACAAATCTGGAGAGCTCACAAGTCTATCTAGATAGAGGTGCTGGGATCCTAGTGACCAGAGCAGGCCTGAGAGCTGAGATGCCTGGGTGTGAGGAGGTCACAGGAAATGGACCTCACCACTGTAGATCTAGGCAAACTTGCAAGTCTGGGCTACACAAAGGTCCTAGCAACATGAGCAGGGCTCAGCTCTGGAATTATTTTTAATTTAGTCACATAGTGATTTTCATTTAGTTTTGTGTGTATGTCTGTGTGTGTGTGTGTGTGTGTGTGTGTGTGTATGTGTGTGTATGTGAACATGTACATGTACAGGTCCAAGAGCTGAATTTTATATTTTTGAGTCTGAAATTTTCATAATAAATTTTGACTGTATTAAAATGTTTTTGAAAATTTTCAATATCACTACAGCAGAGAGAAGTACAATTTCACCAATATTAAGGATTCAGTTTCAACCATTAAGCTTTTGTCAACATTCATTTATTTCCTTCTCTTTATTTTCTAGAATATAAAAATATGCATATAAAATTTATTTTTAATTGATTGCTATTCTCTAAAAAAATTTAGGATAGTAAAGCAAATGTTAATGGAAGGAAAATGACATACTTTACATAAATACTGCTGAATATATGCATGCACTACCTATTTTTTATCATGGAAAATATCCAGATCTTGAATTTTTACTATCTAATTACTTAATAACAGAAAATAAATACATCACTTAAACAAAATATCGATTACATTACACATCCGTGATGTAGACAATAATCAGAATTCTAGACATATTTCTGAATCATGTAAATTCAAACATCAACAGTAAGTCTATATTTGCATATTAGATAATTCTACAATTAAGTTATTTAAAACACTGTTTTTGTTTGGGTTTGGCAAAATTATACTATATTCATGTTTTAAAGTATCTTAAAAAGTTTTCTAGTAAGAACTAATTCAAACAAATTTAATATGGTCATCATGTATTAGAAATAACAGCAGTAGTATAATTTATACATACCAAGTGATGTATGTATATACACACATATATAAAGACAGTGTATACATCCATTCAAATGTGCATATATATTAAAGTAATCATACTACATACAAACATAAATTTAGCATATATATATATATATATATATATATATAAAGTGTATATACAGAGTATCCTTTGAGGTAGCTTTAATTTATATGCACTGTCTTCCTCCTGGCGATGTACTCCTTGGATGTATTCAACAGTCCAACTGAGGTTGTTCCACTAGTGGTTAGCCTGTGATGGTTTAAATATGAATGCTTTCCATAGGCTCCAAGTATTTGGACATTTTGTTCTCAGTTGGTGGCTATGATTTGGGAGATTTTAGGAGGTGCAGCCTTGTTGGAGGAATCCCCTCACTGGTGTGGCCTTTGAGAGTTCATAGAACTCATCAGATTTCCAGTCACTTACTGCTTCCTCTGCCCGTTTGAAGATGTGATTGTTTGGCTTTATGGTTTGGCCTGTATGCCTTTTCCACCTTCGTGGATTCTAATCCCTGTGAAATTTTTATTTTATTTTTTATTTTTGTATGTGTATGAATGTACTATTTGCATGTAGGTTTGTGTACCCGTGTCGTGCAATGCCGCGGAGGTCAGAAGAGGGTCTAGGACTCCACTGGAACTGGAGTTCTCCTGGAATTTGAGCCACAGACGGTTCTCGGCCGCCATGTGGGTGCTGGGGATCAAACCCGGGTCCTCTGCAAGAGCGGTCGGTGCTCTTAACCGCTAGGCTATCTCTCCAGCCCAATCCCTGTGAGCTTTAAGGCAAATAAAGTTTTCTTTCTATAAATTGTCTTGCTCATGGTGTTTTATCACATCAACAGAAGCATAATTAATACATGATCTCATCCCAAGAATGCCATCAATAGGCTGTCCTGGCTTGTCCTTGACCTGGGCCTGTGTGTCTGGCCTTGTTACTTCACTCTCAGGTATGCTATCTGGTAAGGTGGCAAATAACTTCCAGTTAATTTTATACTTAATTCTGAACTTTCTTATATTTTCATGCATTATGAAGTTATTCTCTAACACCTTTCCTTGAATGTTTCTGAGATTCTTTTTCTATAATTGGCTTTACTAGGAGAAATATTTTTAAATTGAACTGATTTCTATAAATGGTAAAATATATGACATTTATTTAGCAAACAATTTTTACCACTCATTTATATTTTGTAAAATTATCTAGTGTATTCATAAATAATTTTCTTAAATATCATAAAATCTGTTTTAAGTTAAATAATTACTTATGGAAGTATTTAATTTCATTAACAATTTGAAAATAAAAATAGTATTTATAAATTTTCTTATTTTCTCCTTAAATATAAATACAACTTCTAACTTTTGTAATAAAGATGAAGAGATATTTATTTATAAAAGAATCAGAGCTTTTAGGTTAAACATGGTAAATACAAATATGTAACAGGGATAGGGCTTTTCCAAGATGGCAGCTCCGGAGGTGGTGGTTGCATTCTGAGGGCAAAGTCAGGGAGGGGGACTTAGGGGACACCGAGAGCACTGGAAAGTGTCAGGGGTGGTCCCAGGACATTTGGATCCTTAAGGAGTACAATTTGGCACTATAGACATTGCCCAAGTGCATCAGGAGACAACAGGGACATTCCCGGTGTTGGCTGAGACTTTCTCCCAGTGAACCCAGATACAGACCTTGGTGCCTAGCCTTGGAGGATCAGTATGTAGATTAAGGGTGGTATGCAGTGGTTCTGTGAGTACATCTCACTGGGTGGGTGATTGTGGTTCACCACACTTGGATGTGGGGACTCTGGCTGCATTCCAGGGGAAGTGTTGTGACCATCCAGCCCACAGGACCAGGAGTGAGTGGAGCTCTGGGGGTGAAGATTTCACAGGCTTGGTGGGGTTCTGGCTGGCTTGAGTGTTGCCTGGCTTAGTCCATTAGACAAACTGCTGGTAGGGTGAGGGGTGTTGGTCTGTATAGTGTCAGAGTAGAGTTGGGATTCTGAATCCTAAAGTATCCACACCTGTACATCAATTAAGACATCAACAAGCACCTGAAGAATACAACCAACATCAGTGTTAGCTCAATAAACACCTAAGCTTCACCTTAGAACCACTTCCAAAAGAAGCTACCCAAATGCCTAAAGCTCAATGAAAGAAAGACTTAGGTGTATCTCCACCAAACACTAAAACCCCTATTCAAGTACCTTCTAATGAAGACCCCTTGGATGTAACTCAGGATACATATCTCAAAAGAACAATTATGAATATGATTAGAGAAATTAAGTTGAGGGAATTAAAGAGCTTATAAAAAAGGAAGTCTGGGATCTAAAAGAAGACAGGAATAAATTGAAAGAGAGCAACAATAAATTGCAGAATGAAACAAGATATAGAAACATTGAAGAAAATTCAAGTTGAAATGAAAAAAGAAATGCAGCATTCCACAAACAACTTTGAAAGGATCGGAGAAACTCTTAATAATGGAATAGATGAAGTAGAAAATAGAATATCAAGATTTGAAGACAATATGGAAGAATTGGATAAATCAAGTAAAGATTATGAAAAAAAAAATCACAAGAATGGAATAACCAGTGACTGTGGGATACTATGAAAAGACCAAACCTATGAATTATAGGGACAGAAGAAAACTCACAGGATAATGATACGCCCAGGTCTTCAACAAAATTTTAGAGGAAACATTTCCCAAATTAAACCAAGAGATATCTATACACATATTAGAAGCATGTAGAACTCTAATCACACAGAACCAGAAAAGAAATTCTCCACACTATATATTAATAAAAAAACTAGATGCTCAAAGCAAAGACAGGATACTGAGGGCTGCAAAAGAAAAACAACAAGTTACCTATGGAGGAAAACCTATCAGAATTACAACTGATTTCTCAATGTAGACAATGAAAACCAGAAGAGCCTGGTCTAAAATATTCCTGGTTCTAAGAGACTATAGATGCCAACCCAGAGTACTTTATCCAGCAAAAATGTCTATTATAATTGAAGGAGAAGGGAAAATGTTCCAAGATATAAATAAGTTGAAAGAATTGCTCTCCAGTAAGTTATGTCTGCAGAGAATGCTTCAAGCAATACAAAGAGCAGGGGGTAGGGATGACTATAACCAATCAACACCAGAAAAAAATGATATTACCACTATGGAAATAAAAACCTAGGGTAAGAATGTACTAGATGTCAGAGCAGTAGGTGTCCAGATTCTCTTCTGGCAGTTTCCAGAGAGTAACATAACTACACAGGAGCTAGAAATTGAGTAAGCAGTTTAGGGATGAGATCCCCCAAATTAACCAGACTCTTTCTTAGCTGACAACTCAGGCTTTATGGACTAGACAGGAAACACATATCCTTCTAGTAGCCGTGAAAGAGCAGGAAAAGAAGAAAGAAAAGAAAGAGAGAAGGGAAAATAGATAAATACATACCAAGCCCCACAAATTCGATTCTTTATTTCACCAGAATAAGATATGGAAATTGCATCCCCCCTTTTTTATGTTCTTGTTGTGTTTTGTTTTTGTCATTTTGTATTGCTTCTGTTTTCTTGTGAAAAGAAAAAAATAAAGAGAAAAAAATACATATAGTAGCCAGGTATGGTGGCACAGGCCTTTAATCCCAGCACTCAAGAAGAAGAGGGAAGCAGATTTCTGTGAGTTCAAGGCCAGCCTGGTCTACATAGTGAGTTCCGAGCCAGCTGGGGCTAAATGGAGAGCCTGTCTCAAAAATATCAAAAATATAAAAAATGCTAATAAATAATGTAACAGAAACTTTAAACATTCACTTTACACATATGTGCTACAAACAAAACCTTAATCAATAACATAATACAATATGAATACTATGATTAATTGAATTGGATTTATATAAAAATTTGACAAAGTATTTTTTTTTAGCTGCTCTTGCCCTAAAACTAGTTTGAGATTATGGATATATTTTATGTATCCTATGACACAATGCTCCATACCTCTAATGTACACAATAAAATTTTTTAAATGCCTTTTAAAAATATTTATAAGAGAATGATGGCTCAGTTGGTAAAGGCACTTGCTGCCAGCACTGATGACCTGAGCTCTATCCCTAGGACTCACATTGTAGAAAGAAAGAATAGACTCCTGAAAGTTGCCTTTTAATTTCCATTGACACACACACACACACACACACACACCAGATTGATTTCCTTTTAATTCTTATTGAAAGCTGTAATTTTGATTAAAGTGTTAGCAGCTCATAATATACCACTAACAATGATTAACTAATTACTTCATATTTATTACATATTTCACTTATGCATAATCTCTACACTAGGTCTGAAGAAAAAAATCTAAACACATTTATAAGAGGACTATAAAGCTCAGCACTGTAGTTCTTCAAGTGGTTTATAATACAAACTGTCTTTTAATAATGAATACCTTAGATTAATTTTAAGACTTGATTAATGGGGCTTTCATCTAATAATTAAATTTTAACTACAACAAGTGAACAATTCTTGGTGTTCAGAATTCAGTAATTGTTGACTCTTAGAGTGTAATGAATTGCTTGCAATCAATGAAACCCATTCAACAATTCTTCCAATAAATGACTATAATCAAGGCCCCCAAGAGTTTGATTTTGAGTTGTAATTAATTAAAAGGCAAGTAGTTCTACTTTCATTGTTTTCAACAGTACAGTTACTCGATTCCTACCAGGAGAAATGATGTTTTCACAGAATTCTAATTAAAACTCCAGTTCAACATTTAATTCTTCTAAACTCTAAACAATATACTTCCTTAAAGTGCATACTTTTGTTCTAATTATTGCTCAGAGTAACACGTGGTTTTCTAGTCTCCACTGTAACCTGAAGTCAGTTTCTTTGGCAGCAGTATATTGTTTCTGTCCTGTGAGATAAACACAAGGCTGAGGCCTCATTTGGCAGGTTGTGTCTCTGTTGTACTCACGTCTCTGTTGTGTTTATGACAATACACCTTCATTTTTACCTCCAACTGATTATGCTACTCATGAAAATTTCTCTTGTTTAGATAATTCCTTTCTGTTACTTCAGTGTCTCAGTTTCTCCTGTTAAATGGAAACAGCAATGGTTCTCCTGTCACTGTGCATTGTGAGCACCAAAAATACTTATGCAAAGTGCTCTGAACAGACCCTAAGCCACAGTCGGTACAGCTTTTGCTATTGGCCACATGGCAGCCAGCCCAAGTGCTCCTCAAACAGGATGGTTGACATAGTGCTAGAGGGCAACACAGCTGAATCTTTCCCTCTGTAGTCAGTCTACATCAAGGGCATTAGTAGAGAGTAACAAGGATTGGCTGATTATTATTATTATTATTATTATTATTATTATTTTATTATTTTCTGTCTAAGTTCCAGGAAGGCTCCTTGGTGATCAATAAGTTCAACCTAGGTAAGCAAAAATATTTGAATTAAACAAAAAACAGGAGAAATATGTTCAATGAATAGAAATATATTCAAAACAGAAATTGTTATTATTTTAAAATGTTTTTTATGTGTAAGAGTGTATTGCTTCTATATATGTAATTGCAATTGCTCCTTTATCATGCAATGCTCACAGATACCCTGGAAATGGAGGTAGGACAGTTGTTAACCACCATTGGGTGCTGAGAATTGAACCCAGGTCCTCTGCTAGAGCAGCTAGTGCATTTAACCCCAGAACCATCTCTCCAGCCCCAAATTATTATTTTATATGTTGTTTTTCATATACTTACATTACTTTTATCAGTTATCATTATTTCTTTTATTTTTTCTCAAATACTTGTGGAATATTCTCATATTATTCCGTATCCTTTGTCACTGGATATGTCTTAAGTGAAAAGAATATTTCAAAGCTACTTACCATGGGTCACTAATAGCAGTTTGAACATTTCTACCCAGACTGAGAGGCATTAATACAATAATTTATTCTTAATGAAATTAAGCTCCTATATATTAACAAAGCATATTATATTGAAGCTCAAAAACTTTCCATATGGAAGACAAAGCTAGACTGCTATAATTAGTTTTTAGATGAAAGGTCTATATTTATTAGGACCATTGACATGATAGTTTCTGTTAATCTATGAGGTCTAATATAACATACATTTGAACTTCTAATTATGATGAATGAATTATTTAATTATTTAATTCCAAATGGAATTAAATTATAACCAGAAGTGCTATTTTCCCCTCCAGTTTGGTTGTAACATTGTTAAAAATTATTTAAATATTCTGGGTCTTAGAACATAGTTAACAGAGAATTGTCTTAATTTTAGATGCATGAACTTGAGAAATATAAATTGCCATATTTTGTATTGCTTCCACAAAATACATTTGATGCCATTCTTTTAGATGTTACTCAAAATTAAACTATGTGCTTTCAAGAAAATCTTGACAGTAGAAGATCTGAAATGAGACATCTGTGTAATTTGAACTGTGTTTGCTTTTGGGCTACAGGACCGTGGAGAGAGTATACTGCTGCTTCACATTCTCTTTGCTTCACCATTGTCTCCCAAGACAGAAGGAAGGAAAGAAAAACACTTGAATTGTGAAAAACATTCTTTTAAGGTCTGCAAGCACTAGCATTTTGTTGAAGAAGACTTACAGCTTTCTTAAATCTGAAGTTTTCTTTGATTGTGAGGAACAGACCTCTAAACATAACTTCATAGACTCCTAATACTTACTAGACTCAAAAACAAATGAGTTTTTCTTATTGTTCCCTGAATAAGAGATGGACAAAATATCAATTCATTTAGAAGAATATGCCACAGACTTCGAATGAGATTCTAAAGGGGAAAATTTCTTAAACAATGAACACATAATGGGAATGTGTGTGATGAGCTGACATCACATTCCATTTAGGAATTTTTATTTCACTCTTTATTTCCAAAGGCTTTAAGAAGAGCTAACACCCATTTGAAAATAAAATATTTAAGATTTATAACACAGATTCATATAACTTTTATTACATTATTATCATGTGTAAACTTTAAGAATTATTTTAATAATTTCATATTACCAAGTAAAGCAAATTCCTACAAAATATTACTTTGGTCTTTTTGGTATGGATTTATAGAAGTGTTTATTGATACTTCAAATGGAGATATTCTCTCTCTCTCTCTCTCTCTCTCTCTCTCTCTCTCTCTCTTCTTGTATTTATAGGTATCTGTTCATGTATGTGCATGTGGACGGCAGAGGTCAGTCTGAGGCAGTTTTCCACAGGTGATACCCATATGGTTTTTTGAGATGAAGTCTCTTAGTGCCTGGAGCTCACCAAATAGTCTATCCTGCCTGGTCAGTGAGCCCTAGGGACTCACCTCTTTTGTCCCCCAGTCCTGGAATTCTAAGTGTGTGCAATGATACCTGACTTTTATTTTAAATTTGTTCTGGGGATTGTAGTCAAGTCTTCATGATCTCCAGACAAGAACATTACTAAATGAGCTATCTCCCACACCCATGATTGATTTTTTTTAGATAATTAAAATGGCAAGATAATTAAAAATCTTGCCATTTTATTTGGTGGCTTTTTTATTTAAAAATATTTTATTTATTTATTTTTTTCATTTTTTAACAACAAGTAATAATTTATGAGTACAAGCATACTTCATGCAAAACCAATTTGCAAGCAGTTGTGCCCAAACCCACATAGCCCAAGGGTCCCACCATCCAGCTTAGGGGCTTGTATGTTCAATCAAGTTGATCAAATAAGTGTTATTTGGTGGTTTTTAATCTAACCCATAGGTTATGATGTATCTATAGAAATGTCACTTGTGATTATCAAATAGCTAGAAATATATGCAATACATATGGTATATGTTACATATGATATATTAACTATGAGGATTCTGTCTGGTGAAAAGAACATACCCTCCAAGTCCTGGCCATCTCACTGATATGCTCTGTAACTTCAGCAAGGTCACTTATCTGTAATGAGCTTTTATTCACCTACCTGGAAAAAGAAAATGAATAAGATAGAAGCCAGAAGTATGGATTGAAATCTGCACTATAAGCAAGTGTCTGACTCACTGTATGTACCTGTATTAGTTAGAATTCTTCAGAAAGAAGGAATCAATATGGCATAACTACAGTGTGTGTGTGTGTGTGTGTGTGTGTGTGTGTGTGCCTGTGTTTATCAGAATAATTTTCATATAGATTGTAAAGGTTTAAACTATTATTTTTATTTTATGTATAGGAATGTATTACTTGCGTGAATGTAAGTGCACCCATGTTTTGCAGTGCCTGTGGAGGTAAGAAGAAGAGCATTGGATATGGTGGAACTGGAGTTATGGATGGTTGCTAAAACTATGTGTGGGCTAAAGGACAAACCTGGGTCCTCTGCAAGAGTAAGTGCTCTTAACCATTGACCCATCTCTCAGGCCCCAGACTGTAGAAATCTAAAAGTCTCATAACAGCCTGCCTATAGTTTGGAGGACCAATTAGTCAAATAGTATTTCTCATTGAAATCCTAAAGGTTCTGAAGCAAAGAAGCTACTGATGTATTTTGTTGGTTAAGTATCATCTGTTGGTCCTTTAATCACGTGTGGCTGCAATCCACACGATATTCTTCCCTTCTAGAACCAGGCTAGCAGCTTTACAAGGCTGTAAGCCTCAGGGCTGTCTCCTGCTCTCAGGCAGACTGTCCCTAGGATGAGCTCTGGCAAGAAGGGGGAAGGGAACCACAGGAAGTTGCTCAAAGAGGAGTGAAGAAACGGACTCAAGGAGGGTCCGGGAGAAAGACTCAGTTTTATTCATGCCAGGAATGTGTTTATATACTAAAAGCTACTGTGCTCTGGGCAAGGAAGTGGGGGGCAGGAAGAAAGGAAGGGCAAGTCACCTTGGCTCCTACCAGGGACAGTAGAGCTCCTGTTTGTGTAAACAGTAAACTAAAGGTGTGACATTTTGCTCAGTATCTTGAAGGATGAGGACATCAGGGTCTGGAACTTTGCAGAGATAGGCAAGGCAGTAAACACTGCAATATACCATCCTCACGGAGCTACAGATAACTCACAAAAGCAAATTAAATGCCCATGGAAATATCAGATAGCTTATGGAAGTTCTGGGACAGGACTTGCAGGTCCTGCCTTGAGCCAGACAAAGTTCCATTCATACAGTATTTCTGTCTGGAGACAAAAACCTGAGAACTGGGAAGAGGAAAGGCTTTAGAGGCAGTGGTGCAAGACAGCCAAGGGGAGGAGAACAGGAGCTCCTAGGTCAGGAGATGGGATTTTAGCCTTTCCTTGGTTGACTGGTCAGTGCCTTTTCAGATTGAGGATGGATCTGCTACTCTCAGGCAGCTGATTCAAACACTGATCTCTTGTGTAAACATTGCAACTGACACAAAAAATTGTCTTGCCAGCTGACTGCATGTCTCTTCATTCAAACCCATACCTTAAACTAAGGGAAGTCACCCTATAGTCATAACTCACAACAAACTAGTTCTGTCCATTTTCTATTGTTATCATCGGGTTGTAGTCACAATCAAACATTTGTTGTTTAAACTATTAGCAGTTAACTTGGTTGTCCATATGGCAAGGGTTTGGACAAGGGAGAGGTATGTCTTCTGTATGGTGATTACTGGAATTGTCCTCCAGAAAGATGACTCAAGTCTGTGTTTGAGATGATGATGATGATGATGATGATGATGATGATGATGATGGATAGAGTCTGCTGTAGAAATAGATAGATGAAGCCATAATGGGGTTACAGGTATCCCAACACCAGAAAATAAAGGAATACAGAGGGAACTGCCCAAGAGTAGCACAAACATGAGACATATCTCTTGTATTTTAGGATGAAACCTTCCACTGCTTCCCTACAGAAGACCTACAAAATTTGGATGTAGCCACATGAAATCTATTGAATCAGAAAAAGTTCTGAGAAACTATATTTCATCCACTTTCTGTACTGTAAGGTCAGCATCCACTTGCCTGATTCCTCCAAGCTTGTGTAAAAGTTTCTAACATTTGAAATTTCCTGTAGGTAGGTTAGGAAAGTTTTGTCCTTCTGAATTAGTCTGGATTCTTAGCAGTGAATAACAATAACAATGAATAGCTCTTCTATTCCCTAGTCTGCTTCTCTGTAGCTGTCATAAAACATTGACTGTGCTGGATACCTCTAGTGTCAACTTGACACACCTGGGTTGAGGGAGCCTCAATTGGAGAACTGGCTCCATTGGATTGGCCTGTGGCCAATTGTCTTGATTGTCAAGCAATGTGGGAGGACCCAGCCCACAATGAGTGGTGCCATCCTGGGCAGGTTGTTGTGTACCATTTAAGAAGACAGGCTGGGCATGAGCCAGGGCAGCAAGCCAGTGAACAGCATTCCTCCATGGCCTGTGCTTCAGCTACTGCCTCCAGGCTCCTGCCCTGAATTCCTGCCTTGGGGTCCTTAAGTGATGAACTGTGACCCAGGAGATGTAAGCTAAATAAACCGTTTCCTCCCCAAGTTGGTGTTGGTCAGAGTGTTTTGTCACCACAATGGAAGACAAACTAGAACACTGATCAAAACAACTGAGAAAAGAAATGGTTTATTTCATTTTATAGTTCCCAGGTTATAATCCATTGCTGAATAATATCAGGGCAGGAGCTCAAGGCAGGAGAGACCAAGGAGGAATGTTCCTTACTGGCTTGCTTCCTCTAGTTTGCTCTGGTAGCTTTCTTTTTCATCCAGGCTCACTTGTAGAGAGATAGAACCATCTATAGCGGCTTGGCCTTCCTGTACTGATTAGCAATCGAGAAAAGGCCATAGACATGACTACAGGCCAGGGTAACTGTCCAATTAAGGTTCTCTCCTCCCAGGTGTTCTAGTTGGAATCAAGTTAACAAAAGTAATCAGCACACTCCAGTAAGATAGATTATATATCCAAAGTGAGATAGCCTTCCCCACACCAGGTGTTCTAGTTGGTGTCAAGTTGACAAAAGTAATCAGCACACTCCAGTAGGATAGACTATACCCAAAGTGAGACAGCCTTGACAAGCTTCTGATCAGCCTTGTGATCTCCTTAGGGACTGTTGCAGGGTGACTGAAACACTGGATTATATGACAAATCATACTATCAAGACAGAATGATGTCTGAACTTTACTATGAATGTTGTTATAGACTCCATCTGTCTAGGTCTAAAAGTGGTGACATTTAGGGGTCTAGAGAGATTGCTTACTGGTAAGAGCATTAATTGCTCTTGTAGAAAAACCAGGTTCAGTTTCCAGCATCTACATGGTGGCTAGCAACCACTTTAACTTTAAACTTTTCAACTTCATTATAATGGCAGGAGAAAATAAGAGAACTTGGTAAGAATGCAAAGAAAGATTATACTACTTTCAGAAAGATACTGGACTAGAATGAATACTTTTATTTACTTTTATTTTATGAGTATGTTGCCTGCATGTTTGTAAGTGTGTCATATGTGTATAATTCCTATGGAGAACAGAAAAGGACATCACATCCCCTGGAACTGGAGATAAGGATGGGTGTTTGCCACTATGTGGGTGCTGGGACCCATCTATCCAGTACAAAGAATAATTTATTTTTACAACAGGAATTTAAATGTTTTTCTAATAAATAATCAGATTGCTATCCAATGGAGGAAACACTTTTTCTAAAAGCCATTTTCTGGGAGTCATGCACACTACCACTCATTATTTCCTGGTATTGTAATAGCAACAGTTATTTATGCACTACTTGTCATTTGGGATTATCAGAATAATAAATCTAAATCACTGCTATTTGGAACCTGCACTTGTCTGAACACTAAATGACATTCTAGTTCAGAACTTCACGGTTCAACTAGTGGATGTCTTAGTTCCTATTTAAAGGTCCTTTGATTGTGAAAATGAGAAGGAGAGCTCTGCTTTTTTACCACAGAAATGTACTCATACTACACTTCTCTTTATTCTTCTAGAATTCTCTTATAATAAAGGAAAGCAAGGAGTGACAAAATTATGATTGTGTCTGTATTCTAGAAATATTTAGTTTTAACAAATTATATGAAATCTACCACTATTACTTTATGTATTTCTTATTTCCCCCGAGGAAACAATAATAATTAGATGGGCATTCTAATCAATTACCTCATGAAAGCTGGTTCTGAACTTCCAAAATGTAAGGACAAAGCAGGAAGTTATCACCTAAGATTTAACGCAATCCCAATCAAAATCCCCAAGAGTTTCTTCACAGGCTTGGAAATAAAAGTTCTTAAATTCATTTGGAAAAACAAAAGACCCCGAATAGCCAAAACAACCCTGAGTGAAAAGAGCTACACAGGGGGGATCTCTATACCAGACTTCAAACTATACTACAGGGCTATAGTCATAAAAACAGCCTGGTACTGGCACAAAAACAGACCTGTTGACCACTGGAACAAAATCGAAGATCCAAATCTGAGCACATACAATTTCAGCCATCTTATACTTGACAAGGGGGCCAAGAAGCCACAATGGAGAGAAGACAGCATCTTCAGCAAGTGGTGTTGGCAAAACTGGATCACCACTTGTAGAAGAATGAAATTAAACCCCTACCTCTCGCCTTGTACAAAAGTGAACTCCAGATGGATCAAAGACCTCAATGTGAAACCCCAAACTCTGAATGTGATAGAAGAAAAAGTTGGCAGCAGTCTACAAGACATAGGCGTAGGAAAAGACTTCCTAAATCAGACAGCAGCTGTGCAAGAATTAAGGTTGACAATTGACAAATGGGAACTCATTAAACTCAAAAGCTTCTGTACATCAAAAGAAACAATCAAGGAAGTGAAGAGAAATCCCACAGAGTGGGAGGAAACCTTCACTGCAGATACATCTGACAAAGCATTGATTTCCAGAATATATAAACTACTCAAAAAACAAAGAAAAAAGAAAACAAATGACCCACTCAATAGATGGAGCAAAGAACTGAACAGAGACTTCACAAGTGAGGAATTAGAGATGTCTGAGAAACACCTTAAGAAGTGTTCAACATCATTAATCATTAAGGAAATGCAAATCAAAACCACTTTAAGATATCATCTTACTCCAATAAGACTGGCTAGGATCAAGAAAACAAATGATACCAAGTGCTGGAGAGGTTGTGGGGAAAGGTGAACACTCATCCACTGCTGGTGGGAATGTAAACTCATACAGCCACTATGGAAAGCAGTGTGGAGAACCCTTGGAAGACTTGGAATGAACTTCCCACCCGACCCAGCCATACCACTCCTGGGCGTGTACCCTCAAGACTCACCCCACCACAGAGATACATGCACAGCCATGTTTATTGCAGCTCTCTTCACAATAGCAAGGAGCTGGAACCAACCTAAATGCCCCTCAACTGATGAGTGGATAGAGAAAATGTGGTACATCTACACAATGGAGTTCTATGCAGCAGTAAAGAAAGATGACATCACGAGCTTTGCAGGAAAATGGCAGGAGCTAGAAGACATCATGCTGAGTGAAGTAACACAGTCCCAGAAAAACAAACAACGAATGCTATCCCTCATCTGTGGATGCTAGTGCCAATTACCTAGTTGTAAGTATTTCTTGTGTAGGGCCCCCTGAGCTTTTGTCCAAAGCAGTTGGGCATAATGCATATTGGAAACAACAACAACAACAACAACAGAAAGGACTGCGTCAAAGAACTGACTGAAACAGTGAACTTCTGCTCAAAACAGTGAACTTCCTCATGGAGAATATTGAGAAAGACTGAGAAAGAGATGAAAAGCATGTTTGGCAGAATGCATGAGCTCTGGCGGGGTGGGGGAATGGGTGGGAACACGGGTCTAGATTTGTTAAAAAAATGAAAATAAATTTATGTGGAAACAAAAAACAAAAAACAAACAAACAGAAAAGAAACAGATACCAGGTCTACTGGTATCCTAATAGTGGACTTTCACAGACTCCAGAACTGTGAAAACTAAACCTATGCTCTTTGAAGGTTCTCATTTTTGGCTATTACTGTTATTACATCCTGATTGGTTAAGACAAATTTTTATATACTATATTCATTGGTTTAAAGTGACAATGAAGTTTCACTTTAAAAGCTAAATAAGTTCTAGAGAAGTTTCATATGAGTATCTATAATTAACAGTGCTGTACTGAAAAAAATTTGAAGATAGATCTCATGTTAAACATTTTTAGCACAGCAAAACACTGACAATGGTTATCACTGTTGAAAATAAATAAAAATTATGGAAAATAGCTTTATTTTCCCAAACAAAATGATTTACTGAGGATATCATTGTTCAACATTTACAAAATTATTTTAAATGAATTTTGTGCCCGTGTATGTGTGTATTCTCATGTGTGTGCATACTTTGTATGTGTTAATCCACATGCACATGTAAATATGTATATATGGAAGCCAGAAGTCAACCTTGAGTGTCTTTCTTCAGGAGTCTTTCACTTTGTCTTTTGAAACAGGGTCTTTCAGTGGCCTGTTTCTCATCAAATGGGCTAGACCAGCTGGCCTGTCAGCCCGTGGCAATTGCCTGCTCTGCCTGCCCAGTGGTGGCATTGTGAGGGTGTTCCCCCAGGCCTGTATGTTTAAATGTAGGCTCTGAGGAAATGAACTCGGTTCCTCATGTTGGCAAGGCATGAAATAGCTTTCTAATTTTTTTTTCCATAATAGAAGACAATGGCTTCTCAGAGTTGGGCAATATGTTCCTTTTTTTTTTTTTTTTCTTTTTTTTTTTCTTTATTTTTTTTTTTTTTTTTTTTTTTTTCTTTTTTTTTTTCTTTCTTTTTTTCTTTATTTTTTTCTTTATTTTTTTCTTTATTTTTTTTTGTGTGGAGATAGTTCTGACCCTACAGTTCTGCACAAAATTGTCCCAGGGCTCCAATGCCATAGTATGATAGAAGCACTGAGCACTGTGTTACATTCAATCATACAAGCAGTGCAAGTGTAGAAATTCGACTGCATAGGAAAGGAAATCTGTTTGAAGTTTATGAAGTATGGGAAGCATTCATGGAAGGGAATATTCAGTTCTGCTCTCATAACATATAAGAATTCCTAAACATCACTGAGATATTAAAAATAGTATTATAAAACCCACAAGGTAAAAAGTAACTTCATGACAAGAAATCTAATAAAATATTAGCACAGTTTCACCAATATAATAATTTAGAAATGAATAAGAACAGTAAATGCAATACTCTGCCTCAAGGAATATTTGATGTCTGTTTGTCTCCATGTCTTCATGTCTGACCATTTGTGTGTCTCTGGTAGTTGGAAAGACTGTACTTATGCAATAGTGGTGGAGGAATAATGTAAAATTCGATGGAAGCTGGGAACACCAGGTGTGGGTGTGTGTACCCCACTTTCATTGTGTATTGTGTCTGAGTATGATATTTGGATATAAAGGCGAAGAACTGTAACATATTTTTCTTACATTTCATTGGTTTATTTATAAGGTTTGTTGATGAAACTCATACACTGAAAGGCAGAATAAAAACGCAAAAGTCTAACAAATTAATTTTTAAGTAAAACGGGTTTTTCTAAAAACTTGAGTGAGATGGTGATGACAGTGAGGCGTTTTAGTACAGCAGTATGCTGTCTTGGCATAGGCTGGGCAGCAGCAATTTCATTGCCCATTGATCCAACACTGTCAAAGTGTAAATATCAACAACATGAGAAAGACAAATAATTTCTTCATTTCTTCATATTTTCTAGTAAACATTTTTTTGGTCTTAGAGATTCCCTGAAAATAACACAGGAAATATATATATATATATATATATATATAAATTTTACATTGTTCCTCCACCACTATTCATAAGCACAGTCTTTCCAACTACCAGAGACACACAAATGGTCAAAATTTATATATATATATATATACATATATATATATATATAAATTTTTCTGCATCTGAAGTTTCACTTGCATTCATAATTTCCTTTCAATCACATGGAACACCAGAAAAGTGCATAAGTCTCAATATTTCTTAGTATTAAGAACCTGCAGAAAATTTTCAGGTTAAAGATTTATACGTTAATAAACCTATAAGTTTCTTTTCAATAAGGTGTCTTGGAAAGTAGATAGATGGATAATAGAATACCTTTTCTTTAAAGTAAGGACAAATAGTTAAAGGATTTATAAAAGTTATGTAGGGGGGCTGGAGAAATGGCCTAGCGGTAAAGAGCGCCGACCGCTCTTACAGAGGACCTGGGTTCGATCCCCAGCACCCACATGGCGGCTGAGAACCGTCTGAAACTCCAATTCCAGGAGAACTCCAGTTCCAGGGGAATCTGACACCCTCTTCTGACCTCCGCAGCATTGCACGACACGGGTGCACAAACTTGCATGCAGACAGTACATTCATACACATACAGAAATAAAATAAAAAAAAGTTATGTAGGAAAAGGGATATGCCTGCCTTTAGAAATGATGTACAATACATTTTCATGCTTCATACAGAGCATTTCATTACAGATGGAGGGTACATTTCAGTAGTAGAGTACTTGTCTATCATGTGTGAGATCCTGGGTTTGATGTCTAGCACTAAAACAGACAAATATAAACAAAAAGAATTTTCTTTCATTGATAGTTGATTCAAGTTGTTGGTTTAGAATGTCAGCTCATTTGTGATCAGAAAGATTATCCAGACTAGTGTAGCAAAATTCATACTTTCATCCTCCATAATAAACTTCAAGACCACTATAATCCCAATAGAGTTCTAGAAAATGCTGTTTTGGACTTGTCAAAAAATAAGAGAATCTTAAACCTAGGAAAAATAAAGGCATACAAGTAGGCGAGCTTTTTGCCAATCTTCATTTTCTGGTAAGTGATACATGATTAAAATTTAAGGGACTCATTCCACATTTGGTCAAAGTAATTTTAGTTAATATCTTACCTGGGGAGGAGAGTTTACCTCTGTCTCTATAGACTCTCATACAGACTTTTGAGGACTTTTGTCAAGAAGCTGCAAGCTAAAAAGAACATGTGTCATGTTTAGCATAGCAGAGTCCATGTGACTGTATCACATTTACATGTTCCATATTATTTCATGACACTTTTCTATTATCTAAATGCACTAATTATTTGATCTTTTTCTTGTATTTGATAAGGAAACTTGGAAATGGGAACGAAGAACAAGGATCTGAAGCACTTAAGACTGAGTGTGGTGTCATATACCTTTAAGCCCAGCACCTCTGAAGTGGAAGTAGGAAGATCAAGGGTTGAAAATCAGTCCCAATCTCATAGCAAGTTTGAAACCATCCTGGGGGATACATGAGATCTTGTATCATTTAAAAATTTATTTACAGTTGTTAATGCCACACAGAAATCCTGGGATAGACATTATCAACATGAGAAATTTTTTGTTAAAAGTTAATAAGTATTAGTTTAGTTTCAACAAAGCAAAATTCACATAAACAATTCTGGTTTAATTTGGAAGGTAATTTTTTTATAAATTATTTATTTATTTTAATTTTATATGCATGAATGTTTTGTCTAAATGTATGTTTGCATGTATACCAGTGTGCCTGTTGTGCAATGCCTGTGGAGGACAGAAGATGTGGATGCCCTGGAACTGGAGTTAGTTGTTAGATGTCATGTAGGTGCTGGAAACCAAACTTGGGTCCTCCCCCAAAGCAGCCATTGCTTTTAACTGCTTAACTATCTCTTTAGCCCCTAGGAGTTTATTTCCTTCTCCCCTGAAACATACCTGGGAGTTGTCAATTCAGCATTGGATGACAGGTATCTGCTATGTCCTCAGGAGACCTACTTCTAGATCTTGTCTCCACACCCAGGAGCTTAGTTACCTTTTCATCTCATAAATCACCTTATAATATCTTAAGGTTACCAGAACTACTACATGCATCATGGCAACATTTTAGGCAAGAGTTAAAAGTCAGTGGAATTATCCTTTCTTTTTAGAGAGACACACTTCTGGTTTTTGGAAGAGCTGAGATCCATTTTTTTTTCTTTTTAAAGAAATATTTTATTATTTTTAGTTTATGTGTATGAGTGTTATTAAACTGCTCATATGTAAGGGTGCTTGTGCTGTGCAATGCCCACAGAGGATAGAAGAGGGTGTTGGATTCCCTGGAACTGGAGTTATAGACAGATGTTAGCCACCATGTGGGTGCTGGGAGTCCAAGAACAGCCAGTACTCTTAACCACTGAACCATTTCTCCAGCCCCCAACAAATCACATCTTAAAAGTGATCTTTCATTAGAAGACATTTTCTCAGGGATCCCAGGAGACAAAACCAATTATGATAGGTGATCTATAAACAGAATGCTAAACACCCAAAGTAAAAAGAACAAAATGTAAAAGAATGTAACATCTAACTAAAGAATCATAAACCATAACTCAGGAGAGCACCTGTACAACCATTTAAAAAATAGAAAAGACAGTTATTACTGTCAGGAAGGGCAGTGATCACATTGACAATCTCAGTCCTTCCTGTCTCTGCCTCCCAAGTCCTGGGATTATAAGCATGCACCTTTGCAACCAGTTTTCAAAAGAATGTTTTTATAGGATATGTTTTAATCTCCTTTATTAAATGTGCACAATACCCAATGAAGTTAAGTGATCCTCAGAACTACTTTTGGTAGAAACTGAAATGCTCTCTCTTTTCATTTTGAATTTATATCTTGGTGTAGTTTATTCAAAGTCAAGTGTTTCAGAAAATTGTGGACCTTTTTCTATATTTTCTTTATATTCTAAAGTTAGGTATATGAAATGTTCCTTTGCTTATCTTTTTCTTTTGTTTTCCCATTTTTGCCAATATTTATGTAGTTTTGTTTTTACTTCACGAATTTTTAGAAAATGCCTACAGTTCCCAATCTTGGTCAACATACTTTAACAGATTTTTCTATAAAATCCTGGGTATTCCAAAGATGAAAGGTTATGTATATAGAATGCCACAAATTTCACAAAACAACAACAAACTGAATTTTAGTTTTTTTAAATATAAATAAATTTATTTATTATTTTAAAAAATAGAAAAGACACCTAATAGAACCAAATTTAAAATCAAAATGAAAATTCTGTTTTCCCAAGAGGGTTTAAAAACTAGGAATATTGCAACCACTATAAAAATGTGTATATAAGCCTTAATTTTGGTACTCTTTGGGGAGGTTGGAGGCATTATTATTATTAATTTTTTTTTGTCTTTTTGAGACAGGGTCTCCCTGTATCCTCAGCTATCCTGAAACTCACTATGTAGAACAGGCTGGCCTTGAACTCACAGAGATCTGCCTGCCTCTGCCTCCCAAGTGCTGAGATTAAAGGCATGTACCACCATACCCGGCTGAAGGTATTATTTTTAACCTTAAAAATATTCTTCAAAAAATTTTACTTCATTTTCACATAGTAAGTCAATTAACACTTCAAAGGTTTTTCTTTCATGAAAGCAGGTAGTAGAGAAGACTAAAAGGGTTCATTAACTGAGTTTTTTCCTATATTCTAATAATGATTTTAAGTTTAAATTTTGCCCTACACAAAGCAGTGGTTGCTAATATACTATATTCTTTTTTTAAGTTTTATTTATTTTTGTGTATGAATGTACTGTTTGCATGTAGGTTTGTGCACCCGTGTCATGCAATGCCGTGGAGGTCAGAAGAAGGTGTCTGATTCCCCTGGAACTGGAGTTCTCCTGGAATTGGAGTTACAGATGGTTCTCAGCCGCCCTGTGGGTGCTGGGGATCGAACCTGGGTCCTCTGCAAGAGCAGTCGGTGCTCTTAACCACTAGGCCATCTCTCCAGCCTCACTATTTTCTTTTAATAATTCAAAGAAATACTTAGCTAGACATTGCAATAACCTAAAAATGTAATCACATACTAATTGAGGACAATCAAACGAACTTCCATTTCCATTTGTAAAAAGCAATAGAAAAGGAAATTTTTCCTAATTAACTCTCCAAAACAGAGGCAAGATAGCAGAGGCCAATGCAGAAGTTCTGCTTGTCTGTTGTCTGCTAGGGTGCAGGTGGCGAACCTCTATCCCTCTCCTCTGCTGCTACTCTGCCACATTCAATCCTGTCTTTGCCTGGATTCGGGCATGTGGAAGGCCTTGCATCTTTCACCAAAGAAAAAGCGCTGGAGAAAGATATTTCATCAAAATTCATCAGGAAGCCGATGACGATTGAGGCGGCCCTGAAAACCCCTGCGTTACAGTGCACAAAGAACCACGCCACCCTTAATTTCTGCTTGCTCAATGCATTCAAAACATTCTGGAAAACAAGATAGGATATTGGTTTCAGGTAGATCCAATATAGAAATGGTCTTATATGTAAACTCACTGAGGAAAGCATTTTCAACTCCGTATGCAACATTGAGAATATGAGTCACCTTGTGCTTTCTCAGACCTCCAGATCTTGAGCAGCATCTTGTGACCCCTTCCTGGTAACAGCGACACGGCAAGTGGGAGAGTCGCCTATCCCCACAGGTCCTGGGCGCCGCTGTGAGATCCAAATTTTTATCTAGCTTTAAGGAAACCACAAAACTGTGTTTTCCACCTGAACAGGTGGATACTTTGAAAACCCAAGGAGTGAATCTCTGTCAAGAGAATAACATTCGTTTCTATAGACAACATAGTAATTTTTATCTTAAGAACACAAGTTGGTGCATAACATGTTAATTGTTTCGACAGATATTTTTTCACTGCTTCCTAAACATCAAAATTTGAGCCCTATCATTTGAACTTACAACTAAATTAACAGTGATAAAATCTTAAAGGCACATATTGATAAGAAGCAGTTTCAGTCTTTCAGAACAATTTTGAACTATCTTTTCCATAAGTCATGTCAAAATATAATATCTGATCTCATAATGGAAAATAATATTTAAATCTCTATTGAATAATGGTTTAATATTAAAAGGGAAATCTAAGAAATGAAGTAAAGTCCTGAGAAAATAAACTGTAATCCCATCAATGTAGACCACTGCATAGAAGCACTGGTGTAAAGCTATTCATCATGTGGGAATGCTTGTTTAGGTATTTTGGTTGCACAGCCTCAGTCAGAGAGAACAGACTTTTGTAAAATTTGACATTGCTCATCAGGTAAAAGATAAGAGCTTGAGTCCTTCCCTCTCTTTTTGAGTAGAAAGTCCATCATCAAGATCAATGCTAAGCCTAGTTGCTGGTACAAATGGAATAGAGACATTTAGGAATATATATATTTTTACCAGAGTGAACTCAGTTGAAATTTTTGGATGATCTCCTGGGGTATCATCATGCCAACACAAAATCAAGTTTCATTGCAAGTTTGAAATAGAAGAAAAGTCTGCATACAGCTAATCATGATTTTTTCATGAGGATCATAGTACCTAGTCTGTCTCAGGGTTGATAGAAGTACATGAAATGTAATAAATATGATATGAATATGCTAACTATGTTAAGGACTGTGTTTTAATTTAAATTTTTGAAAAAAAAGTTTTTAAGTGATGCAGCAAAAGTCAGAGATTCAAATAAATAAATAAATAAAGTATGCAATATAGCCTGGCCTATCTTTCCTTGTCTGTCTGTCTCTTTCATCCTTCCCTCTCAACAGAGTGCATCAGCAGGATGTCTCTTGTAACAATATTTTAAGTTAGTAAAACACAATGATTAGGGGTCCAAATTTAGAGTTTGCACCCACTAAGAAAGAGCATTACACTTGTGAATTGAATATTAGTAATTTCTGTATTAACTTAAAAGTGAAGTAAGTATTAAAAGAATTATATTTCCTTGTGATCATCTACCTCCTCTGATTCTTACAATCTTTCTACCCCCTCCTCTTCAATGATTTCTGAATCTTGGAAGCCAGAAGTTTGATATAGTTTCATATCCAAAGATAAGAAGTCTGTAACCTCTTATTCTCTGCACATTGGCCAGTTGTGGTGTGTGTTATTCACCATGTGCTATATAAGGAAACTTCTCTGCTGAGAGTTGAGATATATTCACCTCTGGGCGTAACAAGTCATTAGAAATCAGTTTAATACTATAGCTATTTATCAAAACAGTTAATTAGATTTTCTCCCATGGCTTATAGGCTTAGAGACAGCTTATCAGTCACTCATATGAATTCACAACATGCTGACATCATAGAGAAATCCCACATAAGTTCAAGTCAGAAAAAAATCTTAACATAGAGAGAAGTGGGTAAGAAACCTCAACCTTGTCTGAGGAACTACTTGTGACCATTGACTGCTGGGAAGGGGAGATTCAGTCTCATTTAAGAGTTATGATGTCCTTGTTTTGATATGAAATAGTAGGTTACTTTGACATATATGCTTTATTAACTCCAATTGCCTTGACAAAAAAAGAGTAAGATTCTTAGTAGTTTGAACATTAAAGTATATTTGGGAACACCAACCTGATTGTATTGGTGGGAACTTAGGAAAGGTGGTACAGATATTGACAGTATGATCAAAATACATTATATGAAATTTGTAAGAATGTAAAAAATGAAAACTGATGAGAAAGAAAACTTTATTTTATACTATTTGAGAAAGGACTCATTTTAGGTTATTTTATTTAATATATCATATAATAACAGCTTTGCTTCAGTCCCTTGGAAAAGATATATGAAGGTAAAATTTATCTTGATCATTCCTGAAAATATAAAAATTATTTCCAAGGGGTTCCCTCTATGGATTATATTTTCAAGTTACCTTTTCAGCTGCCTCTCTTATGAGGTATTAATTTGTACTTAGGATATTCTATGGCCTTGATTGCCTGACTGATTCTGAGCGATTTCAGTAGAGCATACATTTTTTCCTTAAGTGCAATCGGCTTAAAGGCTCTTGTCTAGCATCAATCAGATTTTATTGGGAGTTTAAGATAATTCTTTTTGATACAATATTTCAATAATAATGAAAATAAGAATGTATGCCAGATTCTAAAATGAACTACAATCACAGCAATAGTTTGATTTTAAATTATATTCAATGACAATTCATTGTAATTTCAAGTAACTTGAGAAATAATCTTGTCCAAAACATACCGTATAACTCACTACATGTTCACTGTGCTCTCACTTCCTACTGATGATCTCAAGAAGTATTGAATAAAATTTCATCTTGCATACACATCACACTTTCATGATCTGTTCATCAGTTGGTGGGTACTTGGTTGGCTCCATCTCCTATCTATTATGAATAGAGCAAAGGTAACATGGAAGGTCAGAGATCTCTGTTGTGGTCTATGGAGTTCATATTGGGTATAGTCTCAGAAGTGGTAGAGCTGAATTACATAGTAGTTCAATTTTTAGGTTTTTGAGGAAACAGCTCACAAACACAGTTTTCCTTAGTGGATTTGGCAGTTTATATGCTCTTCAGGACTTCCCTTGCCCCACATCTTCTATAAATTTGGTGTGTATGTGTGTGGTGCTGGTCATGTGCATGTACACAAGTGCAGGTGTCCATGGAGGTCAGAAGGCATTGGATTTTTTGAAGCTGGAGTTACAGAGAGAGGGAGCTCAAATACAATTACTGGATGAGTGGAAAACATCCAGCTCACAGGAGAGAAGCTCAGCTCCAGCTCACAGGAGGGAACCACAATTCCATATTCATGGGATGGGACCACAGCTCCAGGTTAATGAAGTAGGACCAAAACAACAGATTCACAAGAGGATACCACAACTCTGGAACTCTGCCTCACAGGAGGGGGCCACATCTCCAGGTTAGAGAAGGAGGACCAAAACTCCAGGACAGCACAACTCTGGCTCACTGCAGAAGACCACAGCTGCAGGTTCATGGAAAGAGACTACTACAGCTACAGATTTAAAGAATGGGAGCACAGCTCCAGCTCACAGAAGGGGACCACAACTCAGGTTCATGAGAAAGGACCACAACTCTAACTCACAGGAAAGGCCAGGCCCACAGCTCCAGGTTCATAGGTGGGGACCACAGCTCTGGGATCCCAGGTGTGGACCACGACTCCAGCCAGGCTCATGAAAAGTGACCACAGCTCCAACTAATGTTAGAACAGACCTCTCACCTCCTCCGAGGACCAGCTGTGATCGTCACTCCTCATGTGTTCCTGAGTATTCAGTTCTTGATGTTGGAACTCTCCCATTTCCAAGAACCAAGATGTTTTCAATTATTTTTCTATTATTCTACTCCAGCCACAGTATGCTTTCACCTATGCCATAATTGAACATCTAAAGGCAAGAAATAACAGTATGAGGAATTATCAAAATTCCATTGTACTTATGGAATTGCTTTGGGAGCATCTTTAAGCCTGCTGTTCCACAGATCTGGCCTTCCATGATATCTAGTAAGAATGAGCCTATCCTATTCCTATCTGTTCTCACTGAGTCCTGGTCCCATCTCACTGAGTCTGCCTGTGAGTGCTTGACTAACCAGGGTTTTCCTTGAACTTTGTCTCCACCCCAATGAAGCTGTCAGAGGGTGCCTGACTAGCCTCAGCTCCTTCACCTATAGTGCTCCTGACTACTTTGCCTGGATGTGTCCAGTCTCCCCAATAAAGAGTCAAAAGAGAGAATCTAAAGCATAGACCAACTACTTACTTAGATCAGAAAAGAGCCAAGAATTTCATATCAGACACACAAGTAACAAAATAAATACATATCCCCAGAAAAATCAGCCTATGTAAAGTCACCCTCTTAAACAGGTAGTTCCTGTCCCAGGAATAATCGGTTGCTAATAGTTCCTGGGCTAAACTTGAGGCCTGCTACCCATTTCCCCAATTTGAAACTAGGTTTTTGTCTGATTTAGTCAACCTGGTCTTGTGATTGCTGTCACCATTTTGCATGTTCATATGATCAAGTTTTGAGAGGTTTGAAAACCTTTTTTTTCCTTTTGTTCATGCATGAACCCTGGCTCTTAAAATCTTTCTGCCCTCTCTTCTGCAATAGTCCCAGAATGTGGGTGGGTGAGGTTTAATATAGGAGTCCTATCCAGGAAGACACACTCTGCGGACCCTTACTCTCTAAAACTTAGCCAGTCATGGCCTTCTGTGTGCATCACACTCTGTTGTAGGAGGAAGCTTTCCTGGTGAGATTTGAGGGATGAGTTCTCTCTACTCACTTTCCTCTATGTTCCATGAGCCTTAGTTGTAGAGGTATAACTATATAGTTGTAGCACTTAGGGATAGGCATCTCTCAGACATATGTTCTCTGTGTATGATCAGTTGTGGAACTCTGGACTAGTACCTAAATGTTGCAAAAAATGCTTCGTTGATGAGAGGCATATTTTTATATTTTTCACTTGTCTAGAGATATGAAACAGATAGGGTTTTATCTAGGAACTATGACCTCTCCAGTCATGCATGTTCAGCTATGTTTACAGTGTTACCCTTGAGTTCCTTTCCATTGAGAAGGTTTAAAGTCTAATTAGATACCAGTTGACCACCCCCTAGATAAATGTGCCACCCCTGCACCAATGGAGCTAGTTTGCTGTGTCAGTTGTGGTTATTAGGCTTTACAACTGGGCTGGACCACTGGCTGATTTTTCTCCCTTTGAAGCCTGTATAGTAGCCTCTAGATCTATGAGAGCCAGTCTTCAGGGAGGAGACTTCCAGATCAGTTCCAGTTCCATTGCTCCAAGTCCTGCCAAAAATATATCCTGTTTTCAGCAGTAGGGTCTTACCTCCATGTTCTGGGGGATAATCAAAAGCTCTGGAAACATCCCTTGTTATTTGGAGCGTCTCTTGGACTACCCAAACCAAAAACTCAAAGTGAGATGTTTTTTTACCTCTCTGGCACTGTTTCTTGTTAGATAGCACTTACGTTCAGATACTGTGTGTGTATTTTTCAGGGTGGTTTTAAGTTAATACATTTCCCTCTGGCTTTTCACACCACATAATCTTCATTATTCTCTCTCTCTCTCTCTCTCTCTCTCTCTCTCTCTCTCTCTCTCTCTCTGTAACTTCCTTCCTTCTTCTCCAGTTAAACAACCCTGATTTCCCCATTTCTCCTTGATAATACCCATCTCCTATTATGGGTTCTCTCTTGAATTCCTTCCTCCCTTTTACCCACACTGTTCCTTGTATGTCATTTCCTCCCCCCTTTCCAATTGAACACATCCATCTTCCTCATTTTCTGCTTAGTATCATCTGTTTCCTACTCTCTGACTAATTCTCATCACCTTCATGGTTCATTTCCATTTTTCTAGCCCCTGCTGTAACATCCACAAATATACTCACATATAAGGGATTGGTGTTAAGAAAAGCTTCCCAACTACAAAAAGCCCAGCTGCAGATGAATTCACAGAAGATAAGATACTCAAAGAAAATCCTCAACCAATAATTCTTTTATTTTAAAGAAAACCTATACAAATCATCATTAATACTTTAGAGAACTGTTGGAAATGTTATTACTCTGCATTCATAAGGGAAACCAAGCAAACTACTAAGGACTATGAAATCAAAGATAATTCTATACTGAATAATTTTTGCCCTATATGTTTTTCTGAACTTGCCATAGTAGCACACCATTTTTTAAGCATTTCTTCTTTTATAATGTTTTTATTGATGTTTTGTGTATTTCAGACATCATTTCTCAGTTCAGTTTACATAGATTTCTCCTTTTCCTTCCTCCCACCCCACCACAGATCATGCATTCTGCCATAACTTTCCTGTATCTTTCTCTCAGTCTTTTTTATATTTAGGAATTCACATTTTCCTCCTTTAATTTTATATTACTCTAAAATATGAATACATACTTTCCACTCATATACAGTAATTACAGAATTTGAAGGTAAGTGGTGGTTCGATTCTAGAGCTCATTAAGAGATTTACATTAAAACAACATAGTTGCTTTCAGATAAAAAGAAATATAACAATAATGTTGTTCAGCTTGCCTTTCATCTGGGGGTGTTAGCATCCA